>JALLPA010000331.1:0-16367 GCA_036939895.1 Thalassiosira exigua
AAAGGTAAGCTCATTTTTATGGTTTGAACATATTTTTTCTTCAGCCCATTAACATAATTATTTATCTATCTTGCCCTTACGAAGCGACCGGAGCCGAGGGGATATGTTGAGGATGACAAGGAGGGTCGTGATTGAGCGGGTCATTGTGGCCGGGGTGGACGACAAGAAGGATGAGGGGGGTGGGGGGAGAGGTGGGGATGTTGGATAGAAAAAGGACTCCTCGGACACGGTTCGGCCATGAAGGGCAACGGCAATAACGAGCAGCTCGGCGAAATTTTTCGTAACACTAAGTACTTAGTAATTGTTCACTTTGATGAAACACAGATACGAAGGTGGAGAAGTTGATGCGGAGGTGGAAAAGTTGATGGCAGACGTGGGTAGTTGCTCCAGAGGTTGAGATAATATTGCTGGTCGATGTGTGGAGATGATGACAGTCAATCATGTTGTAAGACTGTCGACGGAATGTATGTGATTGGTAGTATGATTATAGGTGTCTGAGATCAGTTTATGGATGGTTGACATCGGCGTATAGATGACCAACATCAGAGTACAGATGACTGACATTAGTTTGTAGATGACTGCGATCGGCTAAAAAAATTACTGATGCAGAAAGTCTATTCTGTTCGAGCGAAATATAGTTTCTGATAATTTTTTGACTGATATCAGTAATATCCAGGTCTCAGAGGAACTGCAGGCTCTACCTTCTAATCAGCAACCAACTGTGAAGAAAGCAAGGGGTGTAAAGTATCGGGAGGGAATGAGCACAGAAATAAGGGGCCCTTGTATTGTCATCTGCTTGGACACCTAAACCCCTACACAGTGGTGTAGGGACTACATATTCTCATCCCTGTGGGGTCCCAGAGGGCCCGTTTCATTTGTTTGCCCTTAGGACAAGTGAGGCCACATCCAGGCTTGTAAAAGTACCTACAAAGACAAGCATTACCTTTTTATCTATTTGCTATGTAGGTACTACGTAAAAGCTCTTCGGGAGTAACTTGGTTGTTAGTTTTTTCGTCAGTCAGGGTATAACAACAAAGGAATTTCCATCATGTTGTTGTATAATACCCCCACTTCCCACTCTTGAGACAAATCTCAACTGGTACTAGATCGGCATTTTGAACTCTACTCTAGTCGTCTATTCGCTGGCTGAGAGAGTATTGCAATGCATGCCATGCTTGTCATATCTAAAACACCATGGCCATGTATAATACTTTATTTCCTGCGTTTAGTGTTACTAGTTCCCTGTTTTGAATATGCAGTCCTTGAAATCTAATACAGCAATCGATGCTCTATATTTGGAATTTGAATCAGAACAAATCGAAATTTAATGTATACTAGGATTTAAACTGAAAACACGCATTTTTGACACAATTGAGAAAAGAGGAAGTAATTGTGGAAAATTTGGCATCTCGCACCATGTTCATTAAAGTCATTGTTTACTTGTCCCCTGCGTTAATAAAAATCAGGACACTTACATGGTGTAGAAATCAGTGCAAATACCTACTCTTGATATTTGTGATTATTTGGAGCGACCTTTTTTGGTTTTGCAAGTTCAGATAGGTACGTATCTGTATGAATCATATGTCTAAGCTGATTGTTATAAAACTCTGGTACAACAGCTTCTTATTGCTTTTGCAGCCATCATGGTGGCTGTTGCAATCACACGAAACCAATGATTGCACAATAACTTCTGCAGTAGGTTCACAATGGTTCCCTGGAGTAATTTGCTATGCATCAGATTTCCACCGGAACCACCATGAAAAATAGCTCTCGGTGAATCCAAAATACTTTACTGCCTGTTGAAGAATGACAGCCGCCGGGCTTAATCAGTAATCCAGCCCACTACGGGCAACAAATAGCATCTAAACTAACATATCTAATACAAGCCAGATAGATAGAATCATCTATTGACTTTAGCTTTTTTCTAAGCCACTTGCTACTGGTTGGTCAGATGACGTTGAAATGAGCTGCTTCAGAGAGTGACCATTTTGTCGGTCGGTAAAGTGTGGGAGGTCAGTCTCCTGTGATGAACTGATAGCCAATAATGAGGGATTTCGTGAGATCCTTTGTTCGATGGCATCAGTGTCTAACCGACGTCAACCACAGGTGATGTTTTGGTTGCTTAACCATGCTCTCGTGCATCGTATCGTGTCACACATTGTGTCTTGTGTGTTGTGTAGTGTGCCGCAGGTGACAGGTGACAGGCGGCTTGAAAACATAAATTCATCTCAGTAGAGTCAACAATCAATGTCTCCATTTATCCCCTTAGTTTTGCAGCCACATATGGGTAATACTAACATCTGATGAATGGTGTAAGGTCTGAAGTTCGCACATATTTTTACTTTTATGATCGGATGGGTTATTCAGGAGAGGAAACGGGATGAAAAGGGCTGTAAAAGTTGCTAGCTATTTTATCATGCTTTTTGTCATTACGATCAAAGTATCCTGAATAGCATGCGTTAGATCTTTTCTTACTTTTTACGTCTTATTTTTCTGAATATGCCACGCTTTTCACTCCACACAAATCTGTCCACCACTTCCTATCTACTTGAATTGCCATATCATAGTTCCATATTGATGTTGTTCCAATGAGTTGGTGCATTTGTCATCGAAACCTATGCAAGGCTCATTTCTGGTTCTTTTTACAATGGGTTTGGCATGTCACCCCCTTCAATGACTTGCGGGGTCACGCCAAGCACCTTTTGTTCAGTTCAATACTGTAAACTTCCATATGCAGTTCACTTGGGCAGGAATATTTCAACACGGAAGTTTCAAGCCCTTTGTTGTCTTGATTTGACTCGTTGAATCTATAAATTGCACTTCTGCTCAGGCAAGGCACCCTTAACGACAGGTGGCCATGCTTTTTCCACCCTTTTCATATGCTCGGTTAAAATTGCAATGTTTTCTCCCCCCAATACTTGCACATGCCGCTTCTTGCTCTGTTTCCAGTGATCAAAACAACCAGGGCAATCTTGTCGTGGCCATTTTAAGAAGTCAGCCAAGTGTGACAACCCTCTGTCTAGGCACAGTCATTCTTTGTTCATCGTCGCCATCATCCGATTTGGACATGATTTGTTCTGTACAAACCAAGGTCCACAACTTTTCATCCGAGTATTTATCTCTCCGATGTTCATCCAAGAATCTGCGCAGCAACAGCATGTACGCGCCGATAACATTCGAATGCTGCTCGACAGTCCCATCGAAGTCAGGATGCGACGCGACCGTTTCGATGTACGAACGGTGCAGAACGATAAATTTTATCTCGACATGTGGAGCGTATTGTTTCACAAATGAGTATAGGTTTGTCGGATGGTTCATCGCCGTGTTGGACACGGAGACATCTTCCATCGATGCTTGCGCCCACCACCCCTGGCGATGAATGCGGTAAGATCGCGGATCGTCGTGGGTACCAGAGGGAAAACTCGCGTCTTCTATTATAACGTGTTTTTTCCCATCTACTGGACATATGTTCTTGAGCGTGTTGCGGATGAGCTTCGGGTGATCCATCGCCCGGGAATCCTTGTGGAAACCGAAGAGCGCTCCTCGTAGCCTCCCGTTGATGTAGGAGATTTCGAAGGGAGAGCCGGTGGCCGGATCAACTTGAAGACGAGCGAGTTTCTCCACAATCGGCGTTACGCCATGGTGAACCGAGCCCTCGACGCCCAAAATGTACACGGTTTGGCAATTGTTGCGCTCCGAAAGGAATGACTGGAACGATGCTCCCGAGCCTTTCAGGTCGCGATCGCCGTCGCCAAGGAGCAATTGGTTGAAATAGTTTCCGGAAGAAATGTTCGCCGCTGCGAAGATAACGAAGCATAGAGCGGCGGCGAATCGGCAGATGAGCCGGCCTTTGGCTCGTGAGTTCACCGGATCTTGCGAAACTTGTGATGATATGGGGCCATCCAAGTTGCGTATGTCAAAGTTGTTCATGGGACAGAGCTCGTTTTGGTTCAAGTGTTGCAGGACGTGTCAGCGTCAGACAGAGGCAACTCTGTGGGGGAGGTAGACCCGTTGTCCGTGTCGTGCGACAAAGACTCAAGAGGAGGCGGACCGTTTGGTAAGCTTACATAGCAGATATTACGGAGAGGTGCGCGAAACCAAGTAGCAAGGGCAAGGGCGATGTGGGCGGCTCCAGCGACGGGCTTGCCCGGCCGTTCGATCGATACAAGGGCACACAGTCTTCGGCAGCATTGCGTTGCGGCAACGAATTGGTCGAAGTCAAAGCCAATCCAAAGCAACGGCAACGAGCGAGGAGGGAGGACGGAGGACGGAGGAGACGGTGCCTGTCGCCAATCGCGGTTGCGGTATCGAATTCGTTCTTATGTAGGTAGGTATGTTGGTTGCCGATGCCGTCGGGTCATCGAGGTTTCGAGGCGATTCCGAGATGATCGACACTAATCGTGGTTGCGTTTGTGTGACGTCATGTAGGCTACCTTACGTAATGACCTCTAATTTCTTAGGCGGTCACAACTTAATCATAATGTTACTATATATACCCCCCCCATTTCGGCCCGTTTTGGGGGGGTTTAGATCCCCCGCTGAGGTTTTATCCCCCGCTGCGTGCAAAGCTAGTACAAACACGCGACATGACTGGTCCAGTGGTGGTCTGACATTACTGACGTCATACACATCCGCCACATGGTCGCCGTTACATCGCCAAAAAGATCCGTCCACCACGTACGTATTTAATGTGTACATACGTCTCATACTATCTTCAGCGAAGGGGGGGGAAATGTGGGGGAGCGATTTAGGTACCCCTCACCCCCCTCAGCGCGTGTACTTATATTAACATTATGATTAAGTTGTGACCGCCTTACTGGTCCCAGGTCAGCCAAAAACCCACTTTAAAAATGACTTCTCTACTTATCTAAATTATTGCCTTCAACGGCGGAATCGATTTGGGGTCATCCGGGTCACCTCGCGAACCTTACATAGTTTCTCCGAAGACGACGTCGCTCGGACCGGGCCGGGACCCGGGACGGGAGCCGAGAGGCGGAGGTCGTCCGGTAGATAGGTAGGCCATCGTAATAGCGGGCGAAACGCGTCCATACTTAGGTCATATCTAACAAGTTTTCACAGATAAAAATACGTGCCCCCTAAAACACTGGCCTAGATACTCGTTACTCTACCGGACGACTCATTCTGCGGATCATGGCGTGGTAGAAGCATAACCTCTCTTCATCATCTTCGTCGCGTTCCACCGCCGGCGGAAGTGCCAAGCCATTGTAGGCCCAGCCCACCGGTTTCATAGGCACTCGAGTGAGATTGCTGGAGTACCCTTGCTTTGTTGGAGTTGGAGTAGCTTCTTCGGGCCGGCTTTGATGTACCTCTAGCGGCCCCGAGGGCTTTCAGCCTGGCTGAGGGACCAGCTAGCTGTCGGCCGGTTCGGGCTTGATTCGAGATGCTGCTGCAAGGCATGTTCGCCGGCCGAACTCGGCATCGGCTTCCCCGCGCGATCCTCGCCCTCGCGATCTGCGGGATAGCGTACCGACAGATAACGTCGATCGAGGACGGCCAACGGCGGCGGCTCGCCTTCCTGGACCCCGGAGTCCCCGGCTCCGACGCCGACGACTCGGCCGCTCCTCAATTCCGATCCCTCGTCCGGCCCTCCGAAATCGACGGGTCGGTGTCCGGCCGCCTCCCGACCCACGACGAGGAGGATCGACGGGATTCCTTCTGCGACGACGTGTTGCTCTACATGCCCAACACCGAAGCCGAGAAGGGCCACGGGAGTCAGCTGAACGGATACATCCTTGCGGCGATGATAATGGCCACCTACATGAACAAGGCCATGGTGCTGTTGGAGGCTCCTAAGAGCCTCAGCAAATTCAAGAGCAGCTCGGCGTTTGGCTGTCCACCGGTGAGGAGTTTGCATTTACTAATTTTGGATTGGCCTTAAGTGCCACAGCTCTCACCTCTCTCTTTCTCTTTGAACTCACGCCATAATACACATCATATCCACCTGTCACGCGGGAAAATAGGAAGCTTATAATAAAGACGAAAAGGTATGTTTTCGTTATGATGCCTGTGGGTGGAAGCCGTTCCTCCCTCTTCAGGATTGCGTGAATCTAACTCGGACTCCACTTCTTGCTTTGACCTTTCATAACAATGGCTCATTTGTTGCTCAAATCTAGGGTAAAAAGACGGGGATAAATAACGATTTTGCACGTGGTCTGTCGCGCATTGTGAAACATCCGGATTGGCTCTCGAGCAAGTGCGCCGTCCCCTGCCAGGGCACCTACGGCTACATGGATTGGTCGAGAATCCGAAGGAATCGAAACTCGGGACCTTACTACCCCCGGCTTTACACCCCCCAGGAAGTCAGCTGTGCCAACGACAACGGCAGGGGAACCAAGGTCCTCGTCGTGGGGAGTCGTGAAGTCCGGGACTACTTCGAGGGTCACTTCAAACAGCGGATGCTGCAACGACCATCCGGCGTCGCCTACGGCTGGGCGATGCGGCTGGGCGCGGAGCCTCGCCAGGCCGAGAGGTTCGCCCAGCTGGAAGACGAGCAAGACATTTGGGATTACGTCTCGGCGCTGATCGCGCGTTCGGGCCTCCTCGAGTTCCAGCCGTGGATCGTGAGGGACGTGGAGAATTACATCAAAAAGTCCGAGCTTCCCCTGGACGCTTCGTACGACGCGATACACGTCCGCAGGGGAGACAAGCTTCTTGAATCGAGGGCTTTGGTGGAGGAATTTTGGTCCGAGCGCAATACTGCCTCCGATGCCGCTGAGCCGCAAGTGACGTCCCGAGAATACATCCCGTTCGCTCACTACCTGACTCAACTGGATGCTTCAGAGTGCGGCGATGGACCACAGACGGACGCACCCCGGCTCGTCTACGTTGCAACGGACGATCCAATCGAAATCCGCAGCGAAATCGACGCTCTTCCTAAGGACGAAAACAACAACACCGTCTTGGAAGATGGGTGCACCAAGTTCCAATTTTTCATCGGCAAGTTCAAAATCAGCGCTAATTCCCAGGGCACGGGATTTCACATCCAGGATGGCCCCGCCAATGCAGACTGCTTCGGCCGGTATCGGCGCAATATCGCCAGCATCAGCGACATGATGATAGCGGCGAAGAGCGATACGTTTGTCGGGGAGTATGATTCGAGCTGGGGGAGGCTGGTGCGAATATTTAGAATGCAGCTCCATGATGAGACCGAAGGCGATGGTGCTGCCGCGGCGCCTGTCAAAATGAGGGATATGAGAATTGCATGGGGCGATCGTCAGCCGTTGCCGCCTGGCCTGTAGTTAGTTGTGTAGAAACGCTATGTATATACTTCTCGAATTGAATGTTTCCGCGTTAGAAGCAGCCCCTTTGCCACTTCTCTAACTGTCCAGTGTACTTCACACGAGAAGGCTTTCTACTGGAATGCTTCCAAATCAAGGTCGTCCATGTACGTGTTAGCATTGTGCTTGTGATTCAATATTGACGTCGGTTTCTGAGGATCATATGATGGGGGGATGTGCGCCTCGTCCTTCTCTGCTTTGACGGGGAATGGTACCTTTCCGTGTTCATCTCTGAGATATGGCCATGCCCGATTGTCTTTCGAGCATTCTGCTGCAACATCCCAACTACTCACTAATCCCACGAAGTTCTCGCCATCAAAAACGACAACATGATGTGTGTGGCTCTCCTCGAGGATTCGCGCGACCTTGTCTCTGTCATCTCCTGGGCCACAGCTCACCAAACGGCGCCCGCCCATGATGTCTGCGCAGGGAGCATCAAGAGGATGCGATGCTCCATACGCATTGAGAATATCTGTTTTCGTTATGGCCCACGGCAACAGGGGCCATTCCCTCTACATCGTTGCGTGCTTCTAAATTGGATTCCACTCCTTGCGTTGACCTCACAATCACAATCGCTCCAACGTTTTTTGTTCTCATCAAATCCATTACCTCTCGAACGGTATTGCCAGGTGTGGCTGTTACAACCTACATTGTAGTTTTGGGGACAATGGATCAGGCATAGAACAAGGGCTGGGGAGTAACAATCAAGACAAAAGTTGGCAACCAGAAATGTCAAACCATGGCACGATCCTTCTGGGCTTGAACCATGAAGCCTGACACGCGCATATTGAATAGAATTCACTCTTGAGGATGTTACGATGTCTGATGTTCAGAATTGCCTTGCTTTTATTTTTCTGCGCTTGGACTCAGACGGACGAAGTCCCACCTTGAGAGGGCACAAGGAGAGAGATGAGAGGGCGCGGGGCGGGGAGTTGAGTTGTTGAGGGTAAGGGGTTGAGGAAAGAAGAGAACGCCGAGGGGTTCTCGTCTGTCTCTCCGACTTGTATCGCCAAGTTTCCCATGAAAGGGGTTACATATCGTGTTGTATGTACGTAAAGAAAATCGCTTCTATTTAGATACAGCGATAAATAATCGACCTTCGGGTCAGCCGCCCCCCCTCCCCAGTGGGACCAGGTCCGTTTGGCTTGAAGAGGTTCTTTGTAGAGAGTATTTTACTAGATATTGGAGTTTAGAATTGATTGCATACAACATCCTTGTCCACAGTTGGTGAAAGCAACGTGCTTCAGCCCCGTCCCCGTACTTAGATTGAAGCCTTCTCGGCCTTAGTGATATTCATTCAACGCCAAACTCCATCCTGCTTCAATTCTCGCCTTATCTTAGCTTTTCAAAAGATATCATAGCTAGGGTGTGTCATAACAGTTTCCTCACGGTTTGTGTACCTACCATACACACCTCCCTGTGACGTCTTCCTCTCGACGGAGCCAGAAGATTGTGGCGTGATATTTTGTATCTCTGCCAACAGCTTTCCCTCTAGAGGTACCCCTCTGCTATTATATGGTCTGAAGTCTGGAACCCAATGGACAGCATAAGCCTGTAGAGTTGTTGTTTGTTTTCTAGTTGTGGCTAGCCAGGTAGGATTGTGCGAGGAAGGAAGAACCAGAGATTCTGCTCATTGCTTTCATCTCTGAATTCCTTCAAACTTTCACACGCAGTTTGTAACAAAGGCCACTGTCTTTTCGATTATGTGTGCCTAATGAAGTAGTAGCCATCATCACCGAAGAGCAAATCTGTAATTGTACGATTCCTTTGTGAAGAAGTAATTTCATCTGACACATTCGTATCCACGCCTCCCCACCAATACTTCCCATTTTTTGCCCAAAGACACCATTCCCCATTTGGCCCAAGGGTCACCTTCTCTAAATCACTGCGACAGCCACGGTCATTGAGTAACTTCTGAAGATCTGCAGAGCATCCACTGTATTGGTACCAGCCATCTTCAAACACAACAAAGTAATCCTCGTAGTCCTCTCCAAAAGCCACCGATTTAACTCCCTTGTTCGTGCTATGAAGCAAATCTGACATATCGTCTGGGCCCACCCACTGCGTTTTACCATTTGCGAATCTAATGAAGTACCGCCCCATCGATCCCATGGCAACGTATTTGGGCGACGGGTGTGACAGTGCCCGGGTGTGTAAAAGCTTGTGCAAATTGTCACACAATCCAGAACTGTAAGCCCAGCCCCCACCGTCGTAGAGGCACAAATGAGCACCATCACTTCCCATGGCCACGCAGCATGTATATTCCGTGAAAATTTTCTCAAAGTCATCGGTTTCCTCCAAGTACCACGATGCAAAAATCCCCCTTTTCCTTCTCATTTCCTTTTTCTCCTCCTCTTCTATGCGTTGTCTCTCTGCCTCCTCTTGTCTACGCTTTTCCTCACGCCTGCGATCATGGTCTTCTATTATGCCCTTGACTTCACTGATTTCGTAGTCCAAGGCTGTTTTCTCAGCCTGTTCCCACCTTCCCGCTCCCCGCTAACTGCTCTCGCGCGCATGCGCTGATTGCCATTTTCAGCATGACGTCGGTGGTAACCATAATCGGTGTGGATACGGGGAGTTTGGAATATGTCTTTGAGCAATGATAAGCTCACATTTCTTCGGAACAGCTGAGTTTTCCCTTGCCGTGGATGAAGAAGATAGGTTCCGACAGTTCTCGTCGTGTAGTAAACATTGAAGCGAGTGTCGTCCTCGTCGTTTTTGAATGCCACGACCCTAGACTCCTCATTGAACTGAACTTCCCTCAGGCCATAGTTGCGTGCCAATCGGCGGACGTCCTCGAGGTGCAACGGCATCTTTATGTAACATATTATGGATTATGGGTAGGCAGAGATTGTGATTCAGGGAGTGAAAGCGGCAAAGCCCTCTGGTCGGAGCGTCGACGGGTCTGAAAGGGCGGGACGACGAAACGAAATGAAACGCTGGCAAAATGCAATGCTAGCTATGGTATGCTCGCTCTCGTTTGCCTCTGGTTGAGACCCGGCCTATCTTTATGTCCCAAAGATCCGTAATTTAGTATTGATTCCTACGTAGATCACCACTTGCCCTTGCGACTTGCGACTCTTGGACTTGGAACTCCCCCTTCCCCCCCCCCCCCCCCCCCCCCCCCGCCGCAACGCGCGTGCGTGCGCTCCCACTCCCACCCCACACCCGACCATCACCATCACCCATGCCCATGCATCTCCTCGCCACGCGGCGCGCTGCTGCGGGATCCCGACCATAACATGAAGACCTCGTCATTGTTGTCCGGCGCAGGGTCCGGCGGCGTTCGTTTGCTCCCATCGATCATGGCCGCCACAGCGTCGCTGCTACTGTTCCGAGTTGTCACTGCAAACTCACACCTTCGCTCTCCACAAGTGCCACGAGCAGCGACGCGTTTGGCGCAGCGTCTCGCATTCAATCCCCCTCGTCACCAGGACCAAACCCCGGGCGAAGAACGTCGCAGCATGATGTCGACGTCATCGAACAACGACGACCTCGTCGAAGCCCCAGGCCGTAATCAGGGCCGGGGCGACGACAACTCTGACCCTTCCATCTCCTTGGTCCCGCCCCTCCGCTATCTGGGCGACCGTCGGCTCATGCAGACCCAGCCTCCGGCGACGCCCGAGGAGATCCGGTCGGAGGCCTTCCAGCGACAGATCGCGATGCTCCCCCGGGCCATGAAAGAGCACGGCGGGATCGGCATCGCGGCGCCTCAGGTCGGGTGGTGGACGCGCGCCTTCTGCTTCGGGATCGAGGGGACGAACCCGCGCTATCCCGACGCGGCCGAGATGCCGCTGCAGACGTGGATCAATCCCGAGATCGCGTGGGCTTCGGAGGAGACGTGTTGGATGTGGGAAGGGTGCCTGAGCGTCCCGGGCGTGCGGGGGTGGGTGGAGCGACCGAAGGAGGTGATCATGACGGGGCTGGACGAGCACGGGGCCGAGCGGGAGCCTCGGCGTTTGGCGGGGCTGCCGGCGAGGGTGGCGCAGCACGAGCTCGATCACCTGGACGGGGTGTTGTTCCCGTCCAAGACTCCTGGCCGGGAATTCTTGGTGCCCCAGGCAAGCATGGACGCTCGGGACGGTTGGGCTCCAAATTGGCCGTCTCCAGGGAGCTTCAAGACTCAGTTGGGGGCGCTGTGCGACGAGAAATGAGAGCAATCAAGAGACATGAAGGTGCAGCTATTGGGGGGGGTGTCTTATTTTGAGGTGTACATGATTTCATATGCATGCTCCAAAATGTGAAGGCTGCTCGATAGAATTCTGGATGACTTGTCAGTGAAATGAACAATGTCCCCTTTCCACCTAACATTGCACGACCAAACATCAGTGGTGCGCTTATTGATTGGGTTGCCACCCGCTCATTCATAAAAAATACATAAGGTGGTCATGCAGAAATTGGTGTTGATGATTGGGCACAAAAAAATTGCCACCGAGAAAAATTTAACTGATCGTTTGATGTGTTTGGAACCACTCTCAGCCTTGGATATGATTGGTATTGTCCTCAACAGATATTAACGCAAAGCTTGTCGAAATAGATGAAGAGAATGGGGGAATAGTAATCATCTGCGAGGACTGATGAGTCTAGTTGACATACTGGTAACAAGGGAGGAGCCCTTAAGACTGGCAATACTTTGCAGAATCTGCTTGCAAGTAATATGTGTCAGATGTGATCATTTTTCTACCAGGATATTTGCATATTCTTTGGTCCCAGCCTCTTTTGCCAATCGATGTACGTAGATCTGGTGTCCTCCTTATCACGGAATGACGCTTTCAGCTGTCAACTTTAGCACTGGCTTCAAAAGGCATTAATGCATAATCATACCACTCACATTGTTAATAGGAATGAGTGTTCTGGAAGAAAAGCATTCTAGATTGGTTAACCCTGATTCTATTTCTTTTATTGAGTATAGACTGTAATGATGTGCAAGAAAGCTGTTGGGATATGGCTCGTTGCTGCTGTGAGGACGAGGCCTGCAACGAAGCTTGGATCTGCCATATTCACTTGTAGAGGGTGCCCACAAACGAATTAGTACCAACTAGCAAGCAGGGGATATATCGGCTACATCAACGTGTGCAGAGGAGCAAGAGACCGACACTCTCTCCGTCGCAGTATGAAAATCAGTAGTCTAAAAAGAAGATCACACCTTTCCCAATCTTGGATATCAATAAGTAAGTAAATAGCGTCAACAGCAACCGTGAGGAGGCATTATTCACCTGTATCAGCATTTGAGAAGAAGTGAGTGTAACTGATGGCATCCGTATAATCCGATGGTGCAATGAGTCTTGCTGGTGGCAAAGGAAGCGGAGGCAGCAACCAAGGACATTGCTGCCCATTGTGTTCCAAGCAGAGGCAAGCGGTATTAGAACAG
The DNA here is from genome assembly GCA_036939895.1 of Thalassiosira exigua. Lineage (NCBI taxonomy): Eukaryota > Bacillariophyta > Thalassiosirophyceae > Thalassiosirales > Thalassiosiraceae > Thalassiosira > Thalassiosira exigua. Next base: position 12,670 of record JALLPA010000331.1, read on the forward strand.
TGGGAAGTGCTAGACCCGCTATGGCGGGTAGAGGCAGTGCCGTCCATAGGACGTCACTCAAACCCTATACGCAGACTAAACAGCTTGTCTACTAGGTTAGGTGATGGCAAAAAGTGCGGCGGCCGTTGCCGCTGCCGGTCGCCGTCGGCCGCTTGCCAACGGCGACCCTTGAGCCGCTGCGTCTGTCCGTTGTCCGACCGTCTGTCGTCCGTGCTGCCCGTGGAACACATCCATAGAATCTAACAGGAAGAAGGGGCGAGACTGCAGAGGAGCACACTGTAATCATGACATGGGTCCCTGGAGCAACAAACAATGAATATTATTGAGAGGAGTAGTTGCTGCCAAGGGCAGCTTGTTAATTCATGACATGGTATGTTCAGGCAAAGTCTGCTTAGATTATTTTGGTATCTGCTCCAGCATCTCTAGCCAGCAGATTTTTCTTCTTGTTATTATTTTTTGTTGTTGTTTATTCGTATTATGTACTGGTGGCTACCAGCACACCCAATGGAGAGTTAGATACGATACTCCAGGAGGCTTTCACATACCTGCTTTGCACTCCCAACAATACATCAGGGCTCAGTCCACCTCTCAGGGGACCCTGATTGGGAGAAAATGTTCCAGTTTTGGTCTTCATCCATACCAAGCTACAAAACATATTGGCATCCCATGTGGTTGCAATTTGGAAATCATACAATTGTGAATAGATATGGATGGGACATATTAGGCGTCCCTGAGAGGCTATGGTCCTCGACTAGGTTGTTGATTTTGGCAAAAACTTCAGAAATTTCGAAATTATTTCTACAATTCCGATCTTCAAGGGTAAAACCAGATTCCGATCCTCCGCGAAACCGGAATTTGAAGCAATCGAAGTTTTGATTTACATATGTCGCTACACAAATTCTACGTAGGAATAAAAACAATGACGAACAACATCATCAATCATCAATCATCGATCATCCCCTCTTGTCCGACGCACCCTTTTTTGTTTGGGGCACACTTTTGCCTCCGATTTGATGACTGTTTTAGGTACGATGTTGTTTTCAACACCATGATTGGGAACAAAACAATTCAAATCACCTCCAAGGTTGATAAAAAGGACTGACGACATTCCAAAACAAAGCACATCCGAGCCTCTTTTAACACGATCCCCCTCCCCCACAAACCATCATAATTTCCTCTTTTGCCTCGGCAACACTCCCCTGCCCGCCCACCTCCCTAGTAAGTTTGATCATCCCACTGTTCGTTTGCCCCGCTGTTCGCTCACCGTTTGCCTTGTTTGTTTGCCCCCCTCGCCCCAATTATGCCTTTGCCTCCACTCGCCCTGTCCCCGTTGGTTGTTTCGTTGCGTCGCTCGCCCTGTTGGCCCATCGGTTGTGTTGTCGTTTTGCTTGCTGCGCCCGCCAACTAGCCGCATCGCTCACTGCGTCCGTTGTCTTGCCGCGTCGCTCACTGCACGTGTCGTTTTGCCGCGTTGCTCGTTGCGCCCATCGTCATGTCGCGTTGCTTCCCCTGTTCTCCAGTACTCGCAATGTTTTGCCCTGCTTGCTGCAACGGTGTGTCGATATCATTTGTTTAATTTTTCTCCAATCCACTCACGACATTTTTGGATGCTCCATTTCAGGTCCAAGTGATGACTTCCAGGTCCAATGAATGTAGGGGGTGGAAGGAAGATCTAAGGAAAGAGATGGTGGTGGGGAGGAAGACACTGAAGGGGGTAGGGGGAGAGGAAGGGAGAGCCCATCGTCCCCGCTTGGTCTCGGAACCTCAGGACCTCTGCCCCAACAGAATCCTTGACAAGGCTCCGGCGCAGCGTCCGCTGTTGTTGCCTACAGAGGGAGGAATCTTTTTTATACTAATTAAAAATAATTGATTGCTTCATAACACATTCTTTGTCGTTGCTACAACTTCTTAGAATTGAGGGAGGGAGAGCTTCGTAGCTCGCTCGCTCGCTCGGAGTTCTTCACCATTTGCTTGGGCAGTGGTCGAGGCCAAGATCCCTGTGGCACCAGTCGCTGCAACTTCCCCTCTGGGGTGTGGCTTCGTAGTTTGTAGCGCAGAATATCCGTACAATGTTAGAGCATTTTGTACTTTATTCTCTCATGTTGCCTCTGTCCATGCCATGCTCTCTATGGGCTATAGCACTGAAATTTTGTTTTTTTTTCTATTTCGTCCCGGCGCCCCCAAAAACGACTATTTCGCACAGAATCTTCCAAAATGGCCAAAATTTCGGCATGATTTCAAACTCCGTTTCATTCCAGGGGCCGAAGAAACCAAAGCCGGAATCGAAATTAATAACATAGGTCCTTGAACCTGGGAGTCTCGATTAGGCCAAAAAATCAAGATGTGGGCAAAGAAGGGCCGGATTTCAGGTTCTAGTCTTGGCCCAGTGGAAGTACTTTGCCTTGACACGGAGGCCCATTTTGGTTTACCCCGGATCTCAGTTATCTCAGCCGGGTGTTGGAAGAGCAGATCAAAAGCCCTGTGCTTGTTGGGCATGAGCTGAACTAATAATTCAACATTACTTACGTGTGGGTGACTTGAAGTCACTCTTTGGACGTCAACGTCAACATGCGTTACATGCTTGGCTTGGTGTGCTGCTTTTCAGCATACCTAATTTTACAGGATCTGCTCATGGTCTTAGCCTGGGCATGCATGTTCTATGGGTGTGTGTTTCTTCACGTCTGCATTCTATATTCCACCCCAAATCTGTGATTGTGAGTGAACTGGTCCTAGGGGCGCTGCCTAGCTCACGCTCTTGGAAGTGTGTTACAAGTTATCTTGACGATTCCCTCTCTCAACTCCTCGACTGTTGCCAAGTGTCAATATCCTTAGGTGCGGTTTCGGTCCATGCAGATGGTAACGACTCTTGAAGCACCCATGGTTGAAAAGAGTCTTAACTCAAAAGCTGTTCATTTGGCTGTCGGTGACCCTACCCTACTCCTTGGGGGTGGACATGATTCCAATGCAGTTCAACTCAAAATGGGGCTCTAAATATTCAATCTTCAACGAAGCTTGAATCTGTTGGATATAGACCTACGTACGTAGACCCTTAACTATGGTAGACCCACTTCTCTGTTCCCCTCTCTTCTGTAGCCTAGACTATGACGTCCGTTGTCTGTCTCTAGGCTGTGAGGGATCAGGGATTCTACATCGGTTATGTAATAATTGTTCCACACACAACCCAAATTAGTCCACAACTCAGTACCGCCTGAACCTAAAATATTGCTCAAATTAACACCGAAGATCGAGAAAGAATGGGAAACATGCAGAGGTGGAAGCATTGGCCAGTTTGAATTTGAAATGATCGTGAATGCTGGTAAACGAGCGAATAAACAAGGAGCAATGAGGCCCGGGATCATCCGGGTTGCTTCGCTCCGATCCCGTTTGAGGTGAGGGGTGCAAGTGAGCTGTCTCAAAAGCTTGTTCGGCTGGCAAAGCACCATAGGGTGATGTTGCAGATCCTCTGGGAAACTTGTCTGACTGGTTTGTATGTTGGCTATTTCATTCATAGCTCAGCAAAGTTCTGGCCACTCAAACTCAGAATCCACAACAACACTTAAAAGGGGGTTTGATAATTAGTAAACTATCTTACTCATCATCTTCCTTGAGTAGGGGGTCCGGCACATTATCTAGAGCCTATTTTGCTTAAGTACGATGTACGTATGTTTTCAAAAGTTGGCTGGTGACGGACAGACGCC
>JALLPA010000333.1:0-16324 GCA_036939895.1 Thalassiosira exigua
CCTCAAACCAGCGCGTAATGCGGCGAGAGAAGATATTTTGTACTGATTCCTACAGCGTAGGGAGGGTGAGATCGAAAATTCCATCTAAGTAGAAAAAAAAGGTCTCATCTGGCCTGCCTGCCATTTCCAATGCAGGTCAAAATATTTTATCACGTTATCACACCACGTGACTGCACTAAGATGTCGTGTTTCTGAACAACTTTTCTTAACGATGTCAGGAAAAACTAAACATTCCATCTTATTGTTATATTAGTTATCGTCTTTACTTCTTTGTTATTGAGATGGCTTAATTTCACCTGCCATCTATCCTTAGTGCAGGTGTCATGTTCCTCCTTCTTGTTCCATTTTCATATTATCATTGATGACACAATTAGAATACCATAATTCTACAAAAGATACACTCCGATGGCATTTAAATGATGTTTGTTTGTGTCAGATGCAATGCGATGATACATCACAGAAGGGTACATATCCATGCCACCAATGATAGGTGTGCGCATAATAGCCTAAAATCCGTTGCAAAACTGCAAAGTATCTATTTGAGATGATTTCAACACAATTGGAAACTCATCCGTGGCTACAATTACTCGTTTTGATAAGGGCTTGCCAGCAAAATGCTACTACCCGAGTACCTTCGGGCACGTTGAAACATCACTTAGTAGCATTCCAAATATATAGTATCTATATTGGTTTGGACAAAAACATTTTATCTCAGAAGTATTGACTGCTTCATAAGCTTACCTTTGCTGTGTCTAATTGTGTTTGCCGTACAAAGGTGTGGCCCTGATTAGGTCAATCCAAGAGAAAACCTCCGCGCTTGCCACTAGATATCTGAATGCTTGGATATTGATATACCATGACGAGCAATAAGATGAGACCATCATAGCTGCCAAAAGTCAGGAAATTTACATGTACATTAAATAATATTGGATGGATAAAAGATACAAAATATTGTCGTCAATTCCAGCCAAAACTCTTGGAATTCTTTAAGTTCCGTTCTTTTTCGGGACTGTATTATGTATGAGTACAAAGAGGTTCCAGACGAGTTCATTTGATCAAGTTTGTGTGGTGATCCAATGAATCAGAGTAATTGTATCTGTGAGTACTATTTTTCTACTTGTTGAGAAAGAAATCCTAACTATAGTTGCTCACAATATCATTTAGGTCGGCTTTTCATGCTCAACGCAAACAACTGGGCCAAGCTCAAAATGATAAGATGGAAAAATTGGGCACTAAGTTTTATGGGGTGGAAATGTGGATAGTCTAGATCCTTAAAGAGTATATGTAAATACCGGATTTGATAACCTATGGCCACAATCAGTCCATTATTTGACTGAGACACCATGTTTCCAAGGTTCTTTTCCATTGCATGGAGCAAATCCGCTGGTCAATCAGTTATGAACAGGAAAATGCCATATTTCTGTTACTTTGCATTGGTGAGTTTTTTGGGAGAACATTGACTTTATGGTTTAAGAGCAATTTGAAGGAGGGAAAAGTGAAGTCCAGAGATTCGTTGCTAATTGGGTCACAGTTTTGACATAGGAGAGCTTCTATTGAAGCTTGCTCTCTTTGTGGAACATTTTGCATTTATTCCATCTGTGATTGATGCGACTGGCATCCCATTAAAAGCGATTTCATATATTGTTGCAAAGAGAGGAAATGATTCCAAAAGCATTCTACTTTCCAACAAAGCATACACCTCTTTTGCCGCGAGTGTTCCTTGAAGCTTTTGGCCATCCAGCATTCTGCTTTCAATGTCTCTCCACAGTTTCTCACATGCTTTTGAGTCATAAGTTTGCAACTTGTTAGATTCCCGTGACTTGGCATATGCCTCGGCACAACGTCTATTTCTCCCTCCGTAACAGGTCGTTATGAGATCTGCCATACCGCAACTCTCCAAAAAGGTTTCTTGCTTTACTCCTTGGAAAAAGGCCATGCAGAACCTGGCCATCTCCAAAAGGCCCACACGCAACAACGCTGCCTTGGTGTTACCTCCAAGGCCCAGTCCGTCCACAAATCCAGCGCCCAATGCAACAATATTTTTCAACGCTCCGCATGCCTCTGTCCCAGCAACGTCTCCGATCATTGTGACGCAAAAATTTGGAGGATCGTAAAATACTTGTCGAGTTCTTTCATTCATTTCCTCATGTCCATACTCACAGGCTAGTGTAGATTCACACATATGTTGCCTGGCAACCTCATCTGCGATGTTGGCACCCATCAAAACTCCGCATCTAAAGTTTTTCCCCATGGCTTCTTCGATCGATCTGGATATTAACACCGGCAGCTTAGTTTCGCTATTGAAATCCAAGCCTTTGATCAAGCTCACGCCCCGACAGCTTTCATGAGCACTTGCTCGAATCGTAGGCAAAAGCTTCGGTAGAAATTGGTGCGGAAGAACAAATACCAAGAGCGTGGCGTTTTTACACGCATCCTTCAAGTCTGGAACGGCTCGCACATTGGGTGGCAACTTAACACCGGGGAGGTACTTCACGTTTTCATGGTGCGTGTTGATGACCTCACTAAGCTTCGACCTCGTGTTGCTCCCGGGCAAGGTGACACTCTCCTCGTAAACCCACATATTTACTACATCATTGAACGATGGCAGGCGGGCAACATTTCTGCCGAGGATTGTTGCAATGGCGGACCCCCAGTTTCCGCTGCCAATGATACACACCTGGTCTCTTTTTGGAACCATTGCTTTGTCCTGAGAAGTATCACCATCAATGTCACCACCGTGATACCGCGTGATGCGCTCTGATGGATTGCGTCGCGCGTCGCCGTCGACGTTCCCGTCGCCACTGCAGTACAACCGTTGACCCAGAAGAGTAGATTGAGCCGCGGAAGCGTTCGGTGACTGAAAGGGTGCATGTAGCAGTAGCAGCGCTAAGATTTTCCGATGGCGGGGGCGGCGATGCATAACGATGCTTCCCTTTATTTCATGTCCATTTTTTGTTGCGTGGCTTTGCTGTTGAGAGCTGAGAGCTGAGAACTTCAGAGGGAATTTGGCGAAATATATCTGGTTATTTACATACTTATTCATAATACAATCGCTCAAGTTCGTATCCAACATCGCCAAAGATCCAAAGCATTGGGCCAAGATCTGTCCCCGGTCCGCTTCGCCCTTCGCCCTTCCGTCCGAGGTAGTCCGGTCCGCGTCCTCCGCCTCGCTCCGTCCTCCTACAGCCGCGCCCAGTCAACATGGCCGACCAAGTCCGCACCGCCCACCTCCTCATCAAGCACACCGGCTCCCGCAACCCGGTCTCCCGCCGCACCGGCGACCAGGTGACGACGTCTCCCCAGGACGCCCTCGCGGAGCTCCAGTCGTACGAGGCCCGCATCAAGGCGGAGGGCGTGGAGAGCGCGTTTCCCAAGTACGGTGAGGAGGAGAAGGCATTCGTCGAAGAGAAGTTGTTCGTGGTGCCTACGTCATTGCTGCAATGCACTCATTTTCGTCCGCTCATCTCGCTGTGACGTCGCCTCCCTCCGATCGATCGGCACGATAAATTGTCATTGGCAGCGGCCGAGAGGAGCGACTGCTCTTCCCATCGGAACAACGGCGACCTGGGCTTCTTCGGGAGGGGGATGATGCAGAAGCCGTTCGAGGACGCTAGTTTCGGATTGAACGTCGGGGAGATGTCGGGGATCGTCAGTACGGACTCGGGATACCATCTGATCTACAGGATCGCTTAGACAAAGTTGTTGCAGCACATGTCAGCAGGTGGTGGAGTACACAGAGAAGCATCCCAATCCATTGAATGGAATTGTGGTGTGTTTGCTCAGGATCACTTGGGGCATTGTATCCGCAAAATATATAAGTGTTCTATCTGTATCAATTACCTCAGTACGGAGCATAGTATGAGCCAGGGGTTGAGCTGAGATTGGGCTGGCGAACCAGGAAGACATTGGCCGGTCACAAAATCCCAGCATTGAACAACCTCTTGTCGCACTAAGACTGAGAAAGAGCAACCATTTTTGCCTGCTGCCTACATAGATCTGCCTCACAGCCAGGCTCTGTTCACTCTTAACTTCCACCTCCTTTTCATTCGATCAGCAATCGAACACGACGACGCCCCCCTTCCTCCCCGGGTGCTTCTCCTCCTTCGCCCTTTCGAAGAGGCACTCGGCCAAGCTCCCGCCCCTCGTCCGGAACTGCGGTCCGGCCATCCCCGGCTTGTCCGCGAACCCCCACGAGTTCACGCTCACCAACGTCCCCCTCCCGTCCTCGTCCAAGTCGTACATCCACGGCCCCCCGCTCGCTCCCCCCGTCATGGCGCAGTCGTCGAGCCAGAGGTTGGCGTACCACGGCACGCCGTTGATCTCCGCGTTCGTCATGGCGCAGTGTCGGAGCGCCGGGTCCTTGTCGGCGGAGTACCCGACCGAGTGGATGAACTCGCCGCGTGGGTCCATGTCGAAGTCGATCGGGACGCACGGGATGTCTCGGTCGAGGACGCCCGTGAGGCCCTTGGTGTACCCCCCCGCGTGGGTGTGCTCGTCGTCGAAGACGGTGTAGTAGGCGTAATCGTACTGAGCGCGGGAAGAGGGACGTCGTGTTAGGGTGAGACGGAAAGATGTCCGTTGTCTGCTTGTGATCGAACTCGCATCGGGCTGATTCCTGATAACCAAAGCAAACGTGTTTGCATGGAAGACACGGTTGGACTGCCTCGCCTCGCGACCATCCACACGCAGCCAGCAACCCAGCCTTCCACTCTGCTGCCAGGAACGACGAGAGGCATCCGCTCCGACGAAAGCTCACCTGCACGTTCATCGGAAAAGCCTCCGTCGTCCACCCCCCCGCGACCGTCGCGAAGCTCAGGATCCAGCACCCGTACCGATCGTTCTTGCAATCGAAGTCGCTCTTGTCCCCCCTCGTGCTGTCCTGATCGGGGATGAAGATCGCCCTCGTCGCGAACTTCTTCATCACGTCGTTGTACCCGCAGTGCGCCGCCGTCTGGATCACGGACCGGCCGTTGCGGCCGTCGGGCGCCATGTCGGCGCCGTCGCACACGACCGTGCCGGAGCAGACGTACGTCTGTCCCGAGTCGTCGAACTCGAAGAGGATGCGCCCGGTGGACTTTTGGATGGTGCCGCCGCGGCGCCAGTCGGCGTCGGAGGTCTTGACGTGGGGGAGGCGCTTGGCCTTGGAGGGGGAAGGGGCGGGAGGGGCGCGGGAGGGGGTGCCGTCGTCGCCGTCGTCGGAGTCTTCAGAGTCCTGGTCGTCGGAATCGTCCTTGCCGCCGCCGTCCTTCCCCCCGCCGCTCCTCCCCGCCCCGTCGGCCACCCGAAACGTCATCCCCTCCGCCCGCGCCGTCTTCCCGTTCGCGTCCGTCGCGTACAGGTCCCACCGCCACGGCGTCCCGGGGTACTTCTCGAAGCCGTTCACGACGATCTCGTACGTGCCTTCCTCCACCTCCGGGACGGACAGACGATCCGACTTGGCCCCCGTGTGATCGGTGAGCTGGAACGAGACCTTGGCCACGGGAGAGCGGGTGACGGAGGAGGGAGAGACGCGGGCGCCGAAGGCCTGCTTGGACGACACGACGGACGAGACGCCGTCGCCGTCGTCCGCGGGGGAGGGGACGAGCCGATCGATGCGGGGGAAGCGCCGGAGCTTGGAGGCCTGCTTTTGGGCCTCCTTCTTCTTGTTGTTGTTGCCGTTCTTCTTGTTGTTGTTGTTCCGGTTCTTGTTCCGGTTCCCGAATTGGGTGAAGTCGAACGCCTGGAGCGATCGACCTCGCTCCGATGCCAAGTCCAAGTCCTTGTCCTCGTCCTCGACCTCGCCCTCTCCGATGTCAACTGCGCTGAACGCATCCAAGTCCGCCGCGTCCAAGTCTGCCGGATCCCGATTGTTTTTGTAGCCCTCCATGTGCCCAACCTGCACCGAATCCAAAGAATCAACTCGCTTCGCCGCCGATTCCTCGTCCTCGTCCGCGCCTAAAAAACCCAGGTACAATGCGCCATCATCGTCCCCGAAGTCCAAGCCCGGCGAGTCCCATCGAATTTCGCGACTCCGCGCACCTCGGTACGAGCGATCCTCGGCGGCTTCGTCCTCGAAGCGAAACGCGATCGAATCCACGGACACGACTCCCGCGGCCTCGGCGGGCGCATCCCGCCTTTCCGCCCGCCCCGCGTTCTCCTCGTCGCGCAGGCGCCTCTCGCCCCCCCTCAGCCCCGGGCGGATCCCCTCCTCGCTCGGCTCGTCGTCCTTCGCCGCGTGCCTCTGCTCCGGTCGACCTCGTCGGGCCGCCGTCGCCGCGCGCGCGGAGGTCTCCGCGCGGAAATCGCCCATGATCGCGTCGACGTCCACGGCGGGCTCCGGGCGCTCCCCCGGGTCCTCGACGAAGCGGGAGAGGAAGGCGTCCGGCGCTTCGACTTCCTCCTCCTCGGCGTCGTCCTCCCCCTCGCCGTCGCCGTCGTCCTTCACCCCGGCCGACGCGGCGAAGGCGCGGGCGTACGGCTCCAACCTCCCGTCCGGACCCGTCACGTACGCCGCGGGGACGGCGTCCCCCCCGTCCCCCCCGTCGCCTTCGCCCCCTTCCCCGCCGCCGCCGCCGAGGCCGTGGTGGCGGCGGAGGTCGAGGGCCGCGACGGCCGCCGAATCGAGCTTCAAATCCAGCGGCGTCGCGCGCCGGACCCGCTCGGGCGTGAACGACGCGAAGGTCTCCGCGGCCGTGCGCTTCAGGTGCCGTCGGAGGGACGGGGGGTGGGGGTAGCGCGGGACGACGTGCGGGGTTTCGCGCCCGCCTTCCTCGCGGTCGCGCCCGCGCTCCTCCCGAGCGGAGGGAGGTCCTTCGCCCGCGACGCCCGCGAGGGACGAGGAGGAGGAGGCGGCGAGGGCCGCCGCCCCGACGCAGAGGGTCGGGATGCGCCGCCGCCTCCTCCTCGTCGCCCTCCGTCGGCGCGGATCGCAGTCGCTCGGGGCCATGGCGAAAATCGAAGAGGATTGTTTTTGATGAAAGGGACGACCCGTCGACTTCTTCCCCCGCTTCCGGCCCTCGCGCACGCGCGCTCCGCCTCGTCGCGGCCTCGTACCTTGCTCATACTCCGCGCTCGCGCCTTCGCTGCCTCTCGGCTCGGCCTGCCCCGTGCCGGTGCCCCGCGGCCGCGGCCGACCGACAACGGAAAAAATAATCGAAAAGTCGAGCGAACGAAACGAACGAGGACGAAGGGACGAAAAAAAGCGTTCTCCGGCGCAGAAGAAATCTTCGTTCGAAGGGTGGAGGGGAGGACGGGGACGCCGTCGAGGGTGGCCGAGACGGCCGCCGCCCGAACGACGACGGCCGATTATGGCCACGACGGCCGATTATGGCCATCATGGTTGCCGTACTTAGGTTGCCTTCGCGGGTGGCCGATTCTTACTGTAGTACTCTGTTTGAGAGATGGGAGTTTTTTCTTTAAAAAAAAATACGTACATTATGTTCGTACATATCTACTTACCATCTATTTTCTGAGGGTGGATATCATCACCCCATACCAACCACCGACCACAATAACTAAAGTTACATAGGTAGGTCCTAAAAATAGATCACAAAACTCTGAAAAATACCGTATTAGAGAGTCGCAGCATAGAATAAAAGCCGTACCACACAAAAATGTTCAAAGTACTACAGTTTCTCGACCGACAAGTTCTCTCATCGATCCCGTGATTACACTGAGTGGAACACATACCCCTGAGCCCTGGTTGAGAGCATTTTGCAACCTCCTGCTTACTCCCAGCTCCCAGTCCGCCTGACCCCCCGGCCCCCGGCAACATTGCAAGGGACCTCGTGATTCCGCTCGACCTTCGCCCTCCGCCTCTATCATATGGATCCACCCACCAAGGAGCTAGCTTTCGTCAAACATTGCAAGTTGCAACATTGTGATGCAACCTATTGCGACATTGTGTTGTCCGCCTCGGAGGGACAACTCTAAATAGTCCAAACTTGGCAAAGTTTGGACCGACAAGTTCTCATCTCGACGTGATTACACTGAGTGAAACACACCCGGACTAAGAGCATTTTGCAACCTCCCCCTTACTCCCGGATCCTAGTCCGCCTGACCCCCTGGCCCCCGGCAACCTTGCAAGGGACCTCATGATTCCGCTCGGCCTCCGCCCTCCGCCTCCACCATATGGATCCACCCACCAAGGAGCTAGCTTTCGTCACACATTACAATTTGCAACATTGTGATGCAACCTATTGCGACATTGTGTTGTCCGCATTTTCGTGTCTCGGAGGGACAACTCTAAATAGTGAAAACTTGGCAAAGAGTATCTTCGTCAACATTTGATATTCATTCAGTTTTTTTCATTCTTATTATGTTGTCTTTGTCAGCAGTACGCAGCGGAGCGATGAATCGGAGGATGGAAATGCAATGAAAGTTGAGTTCATGCACCCCTACCTCGACAGACCGGATCGTGACGCTGTGAGAAAGAGGCTTGGCCAGACCAAACAAGCATATCTTTCGACTCTGATTGTGTCGCTCCCAGCTGGTATGACGGACACCATTTTCTTGGATCAAACGACCAAAGTGCTCAACCTTTGGCAACAACACAAGCAAGAGGAAGAGGCTCGGTTCAAATTAGATTCCTCAACTGACAATGGAAAGTCCTACATCCCAGGCTCCCCGAGGAAAAGTAATCCTATCTCAGGCCCAAAAATATCTCGAAGGCAATGAAAATATTGAGCGGATAGTTCAAAAGGTGCAGACGTGAACGAACGACACAATGCTGAAAATGCGGAAATAGTGAAACGTGTGACCAAAGCCGTGGTAGAGGAGGTGTGGATCTTGTTGCGTGACCAGATCTTTGAGGCTATCCAAGAAGTTGGAGAGCTAAGTACGATCGCTCTCATGGCGATTGCGAATCGAGATTTGGAGCTCGCGCTCGATATTGAGGAAATCACTTACCTAGCGACAAAGCTAATGTTTGAGGACGACAAATCGCAAGACATCTTTGACGGATGGATAATAGAGCGCCTTTAAGAAATACCACAACCACAAAGCGTCGAGCTTGTTGTCCAAGAAATAGAAGGATGACGACCTTACTCTTGTCGAGAGAGTTGCGGAGGAACTTACTATCATCATGCGTATGACCACTGTCGATCTTTGGGACCAGCTCACCCAGATGGACAGAGCTCGCAAGATGAAGGCGAGAATGAAAGCTTTGGTCGATAAGAATCAACTGCAAAAGAAGAATAAGAAATGGAAGCTTGGATCGCAAAAGAGGAGAAAGAATCTTGAGAGGCAGTTCAGCATGGTGAGCTACCTCCAGTGATGAAGCTTCTTATAGCAGGTCAGTTGCAAAATGCACTAGCTGCCGGAAAACGCAAAGCTCGAGCAAAATCTTCGGGTGGCGACAAAAACCAGACACCACTGCAAAGCAGTCGCAAGGCAAGTCAAAAGACAAGTCAAAGAGGCAGCCAAGGAAGCAAGTAGGGGAATCAGTGAAAAGGCAGGACAAGGCTCACGGTCGAGCCAACCCTCGTCCCAGCCGTCTACGTAGCCCAGCAGCCAGCCATCTAGCCAGACATCTAGCCAGCCATCTAGCCAGCCATCTAGCCAGCCGTCGAGTCAACCGAGATCGCAGCCTTCGAGCCAGCCCTCCACGATGCCATCGTCCCAGCCGTCTACACAGCCGCCGAGCCAACCCTCGACCCAGCCGTCTACACAGCCCAGCAGCCAGCCATCCGTCGAGTCAACCGAGCTTGCAGCCTTCGAGCCAGCCCTCCGCGATGCCATCGTCCCAGCTGTCTACGCAGCCCAAGAGCCAGCCATCTAGCCAGCCGTCGAGTCAACCGAGCTCGCAGCCTTCGAGCCAGCCCTCCGCGATGCCATCGTCCCAGCCGTCTACGCAGCCGTCGAGCCAACCCTCGTCCCAGCCGTCTACGCAGCCCAGCAGCCAGCCATCTAGCCAGCCGTCGAGTCAACCGAGCTCGCAGCCCTCAAGTAAGCCCTCAGAGACGCCTTCAATGCCGCCGTCGAGCCAACCCTCATCCCAACCATCATCTAAGCCGAGCAGTCAACCATCTAGTCTGCCTTCAATTCACCCAAGCTCGCAGCCTTCGGGCGAGCCCTCTGCGATGCCATCGTCCCAGCCGTCTATGCATCATTCGATCCAGCCCTCATCACAACCATCAAGTATACCATCTTTGATACCATCATCGATCCCATCCTCACAACCATCCCACCAACCCTCCACCAATCCATCTTCTGAACCCAGCAGCCAGCCATCTAGCCAACCGTCAAGACAGCCTAGCTCTCAACCCTCGAGTAATCCCTCAACAATTCCATCGTCCCAGCCATCTACTCATCCATCTAGCCATCCTTCCTTACACCCATCGTCTCAGCCCAGCGGCCAGCCATCTAGCAAACCATCAAGCCATCCGAGCTCACTCCCTTTAAGCATCCCCTCAGTATTGCCATCGTCCCAACCGTCTATGCAGCCTTCTTTAAATCCAACGTCCCAGCCATCATCTCTGCCCAGCAGCCAGCCATTTAGTCAACCCTCAGTTGAGCCGAGCTCACAGCCATCAAGTCATCCGTCCCTGATTCCATCTTCTCAGCCAAGCTTGCAGCCATCGAGCCAGCCTAGCTCACAACCATCATCGGAACCTAGCAATCAGCCATCGATCGAGCCAACAAGTCAACCTAGCTCACAGCCATCAAGGCAACCTTCATCAATGCCATCGTCTCAACCATCTGATCAACCGTCGAGTCAACCGAGCTCGCAGCCATCTCGACAGCCCTCAGTGATGCCATCGTCCCAGCCTTCAGCACTGCCCTCACTTCAGCCAACTTCACAACCGTCATCGCAGCCCAGCATCCAGCCATCTAGCCAGCCGTCCAGTCAGCCGAGCTCGCAGCCTTCGAGCCAGCCCTCCGCGATGCCATCGTCACAGCCATCTGCGCAGCCCTCAAGCCAACCTTCGTCCCATCCGTCTACGCAGCCCAGCAGCCAGCCATCTAGCCAGCCGTCGCGTCAACCGAGCTCGCAGCCTTCGAGCCAACCCTCCACGATGCCATCATCCCAGCCCTCTACACAACCGTCCAGCCAACCCTCATTCCACCCATCATCACCACCGAGCAGCCAGCCATCTCGCCAGCCGTCGAGTCAACCAAGCTTGCAGCCTTCTAACGCGCCCTCTTCGGTGCCATCATCCCAGCCGTCTACGCAGCCGTCAAGTGAACCGAGCTCGCAGCCTTCGAGCCGGCCCTCAGAGATGCCATCTATGCAGCCTTCGAGCCACCCCTCATCCCAGCCATCGTCTCAGCCCAGCAGCCAGCCATCTAGCCAGCCGTCGAGTCAACCGAGCTCACATCCATCAAGCAAGCCCTCAGCGATGCCTTCGGTGCCGCCTTCGAGTCAACCGAGCTCGCAGCCCTCAAGCAAGCCGTCAGAGACGCCTTCGATGCTGCCGTCGAGCCAACCCTCAGCCCAACCTTCATCTAAGCCCAGCAGTCAACCATCTCGCCAGCCGTCGAGTCAACCAAGTTTGCAGCCTTCGAGCCAGCCCTCCGCGATGCCATCGTCCCAGCCGTCTACGCAGCCGTCGAGCCAACCCTCGTCCCAGCCGTCTACGCAGCCCAGCAGCCAGCCATCTAGCCAGCCGTCGAGTCAACCGAGCTCGCAGCCTTCGAGCCAGCCTTCCGCGATGCCAATATCCCAGCCGTCTACGCAGCCGTCGAGCCAACCCTCGTCCGAGCCGTCTACACAGCCCAGCAGCCAGCCATCTAGCCGGCCGTCGAGTCAACCGAGCTTGCAGCCGTCGACCTCACTTTCGCCAAGCACTTCATTGCCAACGTTTAGTCCCTCATTATCTGAATCTCCAACTAATCCTCCCACGGATTCACCCACTCAGCCCCCCACATCTCCCCCTACCTCTCCTCCTACAGCCCCTCCTACACAGCCTCCCACTCAACCCCCTACGAATTATCCCACTTTTGCTACTGGATGTACTCTGTTCCCTGATGGAACTGCAGCTAACTGCCCTGAATCATATTTCTGCTGTCAAAGCGGGGTAGCCAACCCTGGCACTTGCAAACAAACAGCTGAGGGCTGCCAAGCAGGAATAGCAGAAGATCTGACTTGCCAAGCCTGTGATTCAGGGCCTGGTAAATTCACTGGTTTTAGCTGCACACCATTTGTTGAACAATGTTGCAAATGGAAGAATGGAGATGACAAATGCCAGAATTTCATTTGCCAACCTTTTGGCACAGAATGCCCTCCACCTAAGGGTAATGGAAATGGAAATGGAAATCGGGAGTTGGGCGAAACAACTGACCCATCCCTACAGACGAACAATGTGGAACAGGGAAACGACAAGAAGTTTAAAAATGACACCCAGCATGTCGAAAAGCAAGACGTGACTGTGTTGGACAATGTAATACGGATTCTTGGAATCTCGACCATGACTCTTTCGATTTTAATTGTTTTCGCAAATTTGTCAATTATTGCGGGTATCATGATGCTCATGCAGTGGTGGCGATCAAGAAGGGTTGAAAATTTTGCCCTCATGCATGGTGACTTGCCACGAGATGATTCGGATTATTTTGAGATTGAAGTGTAAGGTTGAGTTTTGGTTTGAGTCAATGGTAGATCTACTTGCACTGGTGTTAATGTCGCGATCGACAATAAAGATAAATGCAGAAGTAGAGCTTTCATCTGGAGTTGAAATCAGCAGACATTTTCTTTGTCAGGGACGATGTTTGCACACACGCGTATGCCCTCAGGAGTCAGCTTGCTGGTTTTTAACATGAGTCTGACCGAAGGTCTACAGCTGCAGCTGAAACAAAATGGCCATTCTCTACAAAGAGATCTTATCTTACTTCATGACCAATTCATGACCAATTTTTCGCCTAGCCATCATGTGCCAAGGCTACAAGATGTCACTCTTCAACAGGGTTTTGAGGAATGTTGTAATTCGGGTGGGCACCCAACCTAAAAATTCATCGCACCCTGTAGAAGAGTGACAAGATGTACCTACTGCTCCATAGAGAGAGGCTGAGACAGATCCCAAAATTTCAAAGAAAGAAGTGTTCTTAATTTACTCGCTATGAGACTTCATTGTGTCCGCTGATGGGTCTGCCTGAAATCATGAGTAAGGAGCAATGTTAACTGATTGTTAAGGATAAGATTGTGACTACATTAGATGCCATGGCCATGGTCAAGTTCCTTTATTAAATATTTAGTATTTTAAGTTATCTGCAATTCCAACTGTAGGTTGACTTCTAGTAATGAGCACCTCAACAAAAACACGGCCGCCATCAGTGTTTGAAGTGCCCGTGTGATCGATATCAAGAAATGCCGATGGAGTTGTGGACGACAAAGCCCTGGCAAAAAATGACATCAATTTCAGGCAAACGCCGCTGGTTGGCCATCGACCCCAGCAAGACATGCTATGGCAAAAAATGAGCGCGACATGTGATCTTTATGCTCTAGAAAGGTTCAGTGGAAGAGGTCAGTGACCTCTTTTGACATCTCAAACAAATCTTTCGGGCTTTGTTGTCTCTCTAGTTGTCATAGAGGGACAAACCACCTTGTGTGACTGTCGTGTATGACATCCCATGGTGTGCCAGATGAGTTCAAATTTAGACGCAGATGTCGTTGAGGGCAGCAGGAGGAGGGCGGGGCCAAAGGCTAGAGGACCCATAGAGCCGTCGCCGTAGCCATCGAGGAATTAGTATAGAGGCTCCTAGCATAATGGGGATATGACCATGGTGACGAGTGAGGAAGGATTATGACTTATCAGGGTATATAGGAGTACCGTGGGTATCCTCCCACTATATCAAATACAACTGTACCAACAAACTTTTACGTAGGAATTGTTTCTTGTCAAAACCCATGTGACCACTCACTAGTGTAAACATATCCGTGTTGTAAACATAACTACACGCAATTATGATTGGGGCAACACGGTACATACATACGTATCGGAACAGAATATTTTAGCGAGCGTCTACATACATATTTATTATTTTCATGAATTGTCTCTGCATATCGATTCAATACATGTCACAACAGAGAAACATTGCATATTGGCCTCAAACTGAGGTGATACAGGCATTGACCTTTTAGAACAAAGAGACAACGCATGTATTGACTCTGTCAAAGACAAGACGGGTATTGGTTGAGTTAAAGCATAAACTGGCTCCCAGACATGAATTTGACCCAAAATATACAGGTGCAAAACTTATCAAAAATTGCTTTTCATGATTTAAAAGGGTCAGATTTATTATTCCAAACTGTTGGAGCAATCATTGTGTTTCGTATCACCGGAGCTGTTGGGCCATTGTCGTTACTGTTGTGGTTGGATTGCCCTTCAAATGCTAAAGAGCAAGTGAGCAGACTGCACCTTCCACGGCAGGAAAATGCTTTTAGAATTTGAAGCCAAATTCTCCTCTCTTGTCACTGTTTGCTCCAGTCACTTTGAGAATAAGTGAAGTGGAATTATTTGGACTCCTGTATCTGACTCCGTTGGCAAGAGATGCCCCCACACTCAATTTACCTAGCATCTTACTATAGCAAGGATTGGACCGTTAGGCAACTTTTAGAATTCACCCCCAACTACTTCATTGACTTTGTCTTTATCACAGCTTTGATTTCTGTATTCATCATGTGATTTGGTTGCATGCCAGCTGCCTCTGTTGTCAATTGCCCCTCTATCCAACTCGTTTTCTTCTGTTTCCTAAGTTGGGTTGTTGGCCTGCCGCTCCTGGAACTGTGTGTGGTCTCTTGACCACGTGACCTACTTCTTGGTAATTCCATGGGGTGATGCCATAATCCTCAACACTTCTCCTGTCTAATTCAAGGTTAAGCGGCTGCAGTCAAACTAGAATGTTGTAAGTTTTGAATGATTATTATCCTAAGTTTCTTTGTCACTTACCGTATCAGATCAGGCTCAGTGCTGATCGCATCTATTTAGTATTTTTCACTCAATTATAATGACTTTGCTCCATCCTTGGTAAACAATAATCAATGACCTAGAGGGTCCACATTTTAGCAATCATATCTTGTCTTATCTTTGCATGGGATGTAGCCCCGTGGGTTTGCAGCTCAGTGCCATTCTTAATATTCTATTACGTTACTACGTAGCATGCAACAATTGACTGTCCCCCAAAAGTAAGGGAAAATGGGTCCTAGTTAACGGCTGTTAAGGCACGGACAGTGTGGGTCTTCAATGTTATCCAGGGATGAATGACGTGCAGGGGGGAGGAGCTGTTTTTTACGTATGTCCTACACGAATCCACGACTCCAAATTTGATGCCAAGAAATCCCCATGCAACCCTCACGATGTTCGTCCGAGGGGGACCTATTCATTGCAGTAAAAGTATGAGGAAAAATTGACCCCGCTGGGAAAATTCGTTCCCGTGGTAGTTTATCTAGGGACGTTTCTGAAAGCTTTTATCTATGGCTTTTGACAGTTTCCTCCCCCCCGGATCCTAACTTCCACTGGATTGAATGTTTCCAAGGGTGTAAAGTTCTAAGTGTTATCTGGTATGAACCCCCCCCTCCCCCCCCCTGCACATCGATCCAAAAATCGGAACCGTTCGTTACGTGCAAAGTTAGTTGTGGTGGGTGGTGTCCATCCCCACTGTCTGTGGTTGAGGGGAGTTAAGCGAAGGTTTGGGTTGAGTTTGGATTTGGTCTATTCCACATGGGACGCACGTGGCTGCTGTGGAATTTGATTTGTTGCAGCACCCGAACTCATATGACCATGACGGCAGCCCCTGGGATTGACGGCATCCATAAGATCCTACCCGGCTTCACCCCTGCCAGAAACTTGTCGGGGACATCGTTCTCTTTGTTCATCGTTGTTGTCGTCATAGACTGGAACGCCGCAGCGCCTTCATCGTGGCTTCAATTCTGTTCGTTAATCTCAGCGTGTGTCAAGCCGGAGGGTCCTTTGCAATGTGCTGGCTTGACAGAGCTGGATCTTCCATTCGTCATGGAATCCATGGAATCACTTCTTCTACCAAAATGGCACCACGACAGGACCAGGAGAGGCACTGAAGACTGAAAGAGGTTTGTGTACACACTCCTCATGGTCTCGGAGTGAAACAGCTACACAGTCAACTTATCCCTTCGAGCTAGTCAATGTTACCGAAAAGACAGAGACGGCTAGCCTCGAGAACATGCTCATCTAGGGCATGAGGGAGATTGGGTTCAGCAGGCTTGGAGATGTTGAGCCCATCAATGGGCTGAGCGCAAGCTAGTCTGTGAAAGCGGAAGATCCCCGTATCAAGATCATGTGGGATCGGACAACGAGGAGTGGAAGAAGTTTTAAGGAGTTCAGTAGTAGATAATTAAAATCTTTAGGTACAAATTAGGGAAATCCTAGAACGGAAA
>JALLPA010000334.1:0-16345 GCA_036939895.1 Thalassiosira exigua
AGGGATTGGCTCGAGGGCCGATTGCTCTAGGTGTGCCGATTCAAACTCCCTCCCCAAAACGGGCTGTCGAACATTGCTCATATCCCTGCGGTGGGGAGGGATTGGCTCGAGGGCCGATTGCTCTAGGTGTGCCGATTCAAACTCCCTCCCCGAAACGGGCTGCGAATCATTGCTCATATCTCTGCGGTGGGGAGGGGTTGACTTGGGGGCCAATTGCTCTAAGCGTGTCGATTCCACCTCCCTTCTCAGCTCATGACTTGGATCTATGTCACAAGGGGTTGAGTTGAGAGTCAATTGCTCTAGGCGCGTCCATTCCAACTCTCTCTCGATCATAGACTGACATATTAAATCTGTTCTCTTGCCCTGTTTAGACTTCTGAAAAATGCAATTGAGACCCTTTGCAAAACACCAATCGCACCGATTGCATTGATTTTTCAGGTCACTTGTTATGCATTTCCGTTTGACTTTCTGGCACCTCTCGCATGATTTGCGTGATTGAGTTGCTCCACAACAACAGCTCCGGAAATTCTCGGCTCCATGGATGCTTGGCTTATCAACAGCGCGAGTCGACAGGACTTCAGACTCTGTGGCTTCGAAGGATCGATCCTTGGCTCTACGGGTTGGTGGCTACTCGGGGCTTGGTGGCACCTTGGCTCAGCGGCTGGGTGGCTCCGACGTGATGAACCGGGCTGCGTGACTCGGTGGCTCCTTGGCTCAGCGGCTGGGTGGATCCGGCGTGACAAACCGGGCTGCTCGACTGCTCCGCCCCTGGAAGACTCCCATGCTCAGCGGCAAGGCAACTGCGCAATTTGGTGGCTCAGTGTCAACGGCTCACGCTTCTTGTCTCCGCGGCTCCACGGCTCCTCGGCTCTTCGGATCTGCAGTTCCGAGACACGGCAGCTCCAAAGGCTTGGCGACTCCGAAGACTCAGTCGGCGGGTTGTCGGGCTTGAGGCCTCAGTGGCTCGATGAAGCAATGGATGGTTGGCTCGTCAGCTCGACGGCTCAGCGGCTCGATGGCTTGATGGCTCAAATTCTCAGCAGTTTGATGGCTCAGCGGCACCCAGGCTTGGCAGCTGCACGGCCCAGGGTCGGCGCGACTCAATTAGGCAACTTGACGGCTTGGAGGCTGCACGGCAAAGGGTCGGCGCGGCTCGGCGACCTCGGCGAACCGGGCAGCTCACCAGATCTTCAGCTCGACTTCGAAGCGGCTCGAGGGCTCTGCGGCAAGACGGCTGGGCGGCTTGGCGGGGCCGTCAGGCTGTCGTCTGGCTCGAGGCCTTGGTGGCTCGATGATTCGATGGATGGTCGGCTTGATGACTAGACGATTAGTAGACGATTAGTAGACGATTAGTAGACGATTAGTAGACGATTAACCGATTAGCCGATTAGCCGATTAGACGACTAGACGACTAGACGACTATTTGCTGCATAAAAACAGAATGGGATGAGTAGTTGAAGAATTTACAGGCAAGTAGATAAATAACTGAGGATTGATGTAACGACCTACTATTGCTATATGAGGTTATGTCAGCTGCTGTATTAGATGAAGGGAAAAGCATTTACACGATAATATAAATTTATTACTACATAGTTGAAAGTGACTCTGAATCAGTCTAAAATGGCTTCTAGATGGGAGAAGGGGACTATGGTAACGAGCATATTATATTAAAAAGAATTCTATTTTTAAAGCAAATAAAAAGTTACCAGTAGAGCAATAAAACAACTTAGTCCCCATGCTAGGAACTGGGGGGTGATTTTGGTTTATGTAGACGGGTGTGTAAACACCAGCTTTGACGAAGCAACGATGTCGGCTGGTCGGATATTTTCATTTCCATTGAGCCGGAAAATAATTTTCGAATCAAATTGCAAATAAGTTTAGCCGGTAATTATTTATTGAAGGACCGGTACATACGTATCGGTTCCCGGTAATTTTAAGGGACGAGATGGTGACGTTCTGGCGGTTGTTGTGTGTGGTCTCGCGCGTCATCTCTCGTCGTGCGTCATCTCTCGTCGCGCGTCATGTCTTGTGCGGCGGGTGGCAGGTGGCGGACGGTAGTACCTACATAGAGAGAGAAAACAAACCATTCATCTAACGAGAGAGCTGACCATCAATGGCCTCTCCTTGCGATGGGAATACACAGCAACATCGGGGACAACGTTGAAGCCGAAAGACGACGGTTTCTAGCAGCAATACTACACGACTTGAAGTGATGCTAGATCTTCTTACTTTCTTGATTTGGGGAGTTCTATGGGGTGCACTTGAGTCGCAACGGTGGGCCATCGAAACACCATACTATTGTTCTAACATTTTTTTTTGAGACGAAAGTGTCCGCTTTACGTAGAGACCGGTTCAGCTAAAAAAGGTCTCTGGGGGACGCCATACGACATAACTATCTACTTGGGGGCAATGTCCAACCTGAAAAACTAACACCTATTGCTTATATATGTTTCTATAGTTTTATGTCCAAGTTTGTTAGGGCCCTGGTACATCCTCCCCGATGTCCACTGCACTGGATTAGTAGCCGAGGTTCTCATATATTGGGAGCCATATTTGGGGTAGGTGTCGGAGCGCCATCACGCTGCAGCGCAGGCACCGATGTGGTGATGCCATGGTTTTACCATTCTCATCTCGTCACATGTCTTCGGCTGTTGTTTGTTGTGCCTTGTGCGATGTATTTAATCTACCTATTCTACAATAGAGTAATAAAATAAATAAAGACTCGACCGGATAGCGCCCTCCATCCTATATTCTCCCAGTCAAAGTGCAGTTAAATCGCTGCCAATGTTTACTTTGAAAGAAACATGCCCCTCTACTCTTCATGAGGATTGAAATGCCATTTTGATATTTGCGATATGCGGTGTTTGTAGGGCTGGAGGGAGGGAGGCAGGCCAATTTTGGCGGTCGTTTTTCTATGTTAGCCTATGTACGTACCTAGCAACAGAAAGATAGTTATCTTTCAGCTGATCCGCGATTAAGCAGGGTACGACCATGATCCCAGATCCGAAAGTGAAAAATTTGGAACAAAGGTGTAAGCTTTGGCTATTTCTTGCTACCAAGAGAAGAACACCGAGACATTTTCTTTTTTGTATTTACCTTAGGTTAAGCATTCTCCTTGAAACACCTAGACTCGAAAGACTGCCTACTTGAAATTTGTTTCCTCTTGCCAACATTGCTATTGTCTTTTTGTCTGATCCACTTGGAGCAGAACCAGTGTTGGGGATGACTCAACCTCAACAACTCAAGTGCAGTTTCTTTGATTGTAAGGAGATGCTGACAAGCTTTTGAGTCCCTCCACCTTTCTCCTTTCTAAACAACCATTATCTTCAAGGCAGATATGCATTTTCTGTACCCTTTGTTGCTCATCCATTTTTGTTCGAAGATTGCTCAATCATCACCTTCAAGAGAGGCTTGTGCTTCAAGTGCACAGCTTTTGACACAGTATGTATAGAGCCACACTGGTCACTTTCATGTATTTGTTCCATAAATATCACAATTTTGGCCTCACAGATGCTTCCCCTTTGGTGTGTGAATCAAAAGGAGGAAATTCATTGTTTCTGCCCACATCAAAAGACCCCATTCACACTTGCATCACCAAGGTGGATAAAGTAAAGGCAGGGCAGGACGGGAAGAAGCAAGGCAAAACCTGGCTGGAGCACTCTAGAGAGACTTGGGGACGCCGGAAGGCGGGACACTGGGCATCGAGGACGTGGCTGGAACTGGCCAACAACTTGCTAACTGTATCCATGTCCAGACGAAGCTTGTAGCTTGTCGACCCCGGCGCCAAATATTGAGTTGGAATGGCGATGCAACTCAGTACCCATCTCAAAGGTTTCACGCTGATCGATCGCCAATCGATATTTCACTAACGGCAAGAAAAATTCGTTGTTCGTTCGAGGGTTCAAGCCACAGCAACAGTTTCGAGCGATCGTAGTGGTGGAGGCAATGACGATGACGGCGCTCGCGGCGACGGCTCAGCTGAAGACGAAGACGACGGCGCACGACCCACGCCGCAGGTTCTGACTTCCGAGCCATCCTCGCCGACCCGCCGCAGCGGACGCGCAGCGCAGCGACGGAGGATCGGGACGACCGCCCCGCGGGGAGGCGAGCGCATTCGTCGATCGACGGGCGCAGCGCGGCAGCGGGCGACCGACGGCGACCGCGACCGAACCGAACCGAACGCGACGACGAACGATCCCTTCGTTTCGAACACATCCGTCGCACAGTCGAACTGCTTCTTCTCGAGGCCGGGCTCCGAGGGAGACGAGAGAGGATGGAGCGTCCGCACCGCCGCTTGGCGACTCCCCCCGCCGCCTCCGGCGGCGGGGCTGCGACCGCCGACGGGCCTCGCGTCCGCGACGACGCCGACCCCCCCGAGCTCCCTTTGACCCCCCAGAGCCACAACAAGAACCCCGGGGGAGGCGGAGGAGCGGGAAGAGGAGGGCTCGCCGGGGGGGCGGTCGCGGACGCGTCGGCGCTGCGATCGGTCCCCCTCCTCGACGGAGCGGAGGGAGGCGACGCCGTCGCGTTCCCCTCCTCGTCGTCCCTCCTCCCCCCTCCTCCCGCGGATTCCGTCCTCAAGTCGTCGGAATACGCCCGGAACGTGTCGGCGCTGAGCGTGTCCACGGGGGGAGGATCCGACGAGGAAGAGGAGGAGGAGGAGGAGGAGGAGGAGGCCGGCTCGACGGGAGCGGACGTCCTGTCGGGATCGGGCTTGAGCGCGCTGGAGGAAGGCTCCGGCTCCGGCGCGGGGACGGGCGTCTCGAGCTTCTCGTACGACGAGGCCGACGGACCGGCCGACGGCGCCCCGGCGGAAGGGCGAGCGGAGGAGGAGGAGGAACGGGCGGCGGCGGGGGGGGGCGAAGAGGACCTCCCCGACACCCCCAAGTCGTCCCTGGTGTCGTCGGGGGCCAAGCGGGCCGTGGACCGGATCCCCCCCCCTCGGCAGCGGGAGGAAGGGTCGCGGAAGCTCCCCTCGTCGTCGGTCGCGACGTCCCGGGCCGCGAGGACGGGGGACGACGTCGCCGCGACGAGCTTCGCGACCGCGACCACGGCGGGAGACGTGCCGGGGAGCGGGGGCGGGGGCGGGGCGCTCGGCCCCCCTCCTCCCCCCCCGCCGGCGCCGGTCCATCCCGGGGGAGGAGGCCTCCCCCCCGTCCCTTCTCAGCGCGCCCCCTCCGCCCTCCGGGGGTCGGGGGGCCCCTCCGCCGCGGGGGCGGGAGCGGGAGCGACGCCGGGGGGACTCCGCTCCCCCCGTCCCCCCTCCGGACACCGGGGGCGGATGCGCGCCGTGGACTGGTGCCCTCCCTCCTCCTCCTCGTCCTCGTCGTCGTCCGCCGGAGGAGGAGGAGGGAGCGGCCGGGTCGGCGCCTCCGTCGCCCCCTCGGACAAGACCGCCGCGACCTCCCGCGCGGTCCGGCTGGGGGACGACGCGACCGTCACGACCTTCGCGACGATGACCACCATGGGAGACGCGGGGAGCATCCTCGAGGCGGACGCGGAGGACGAGGCCGGGGGGAGCAGCAGCGAGGAAGGCGGCGACGGCGAGGGCGACGACGCGGGACCCAGCGACGAGGAGGCCGAGGGAGGAGGGGGACGAGGGGAAGGAGAAGCGGAGGAGATGATGGAGGACGCGACGTACGAGAACGGCGTCGTGGACAAGGTCCCCGCGTTGAAGTCGCGGAAGGCGGGGTCGGGGAACACGAACTGCGCGGTCCGGGCCCCGGACGATCAGTCGGCCGTGACCTTCTCCACGCACACCACCTTCGGCGGCGGCGGAATGGGAGGAGGAGGGGGAGGAGGAGGCGGCGGAGGCGGAGATCACCTGGTGGACCGCATCCCCCCCTTCCACCCGCGCGACGCCGGGGACACCGTCGCGACGCAGGCGGGGGACGACCACCGATCCCTCGCGACGTGGGCCACGACGAACACGATGGGGGGACCGCTGACGGGGAACGTCGTGGACCACGTCCCGGGACGGGACGGCGGCGGGGAGGCGGAGGACGCGGAGGCACGGGGCGGCGGAGGCGACGACGGAGGAGGAGGAGGAGAAGGTTCGGGAGGGCGCCCGGACGAGGCGGACGGGAACGACTCGGCGAGCACGGTGGGCACGTCCAACGCGGTCCGAGACGAGCCGAGCGTCGCGACGTTCGCGACGACGGCCGCCTCGGAGGCGGTCTCGGGGATCAACGAGGTGAGCGCTGCCCCCCCCCTCCCCCCCCCCCAGCGACGTCGCGGACGACGGCGGCGAGGGCTCGCGCTCGCGCGAAGCTCTCGTGCGCCGCGGGGGAAGGAGCCCCCTCGCCGAGCGTCTCGCCGAGAAGGGACCGGATCCACCGGCGCGCCTTCATCCCTACCCGATGACTACGATGGCACGACGACTCCCGCCCTCTTCTGCGAACGAAGGTCTCAGCCGGGGAGAACGAAATCTTCCCATTGGCGTTGCTTATAAGCGGGGAGGCTGCTTGCATCGAAATGCCGCATCGAGCCAGGGAGACTGGAAGCCGGGAAGGCATAGCTCGGATCCCGAGGGAGCTCGTTCCGATCCATGGATCCATTTTTCACAACTGGGCTTTGCTGTCCAATTGACGAGCGCTTTGTCGGTGCACTCACGTTTTCGCCGCTCCACCTCGTTTTCGCTCGCGTCACCACAGGTGGTGGACAACATCCCCACCTTCGCGGGAGGCGGCGGCGGCACCGGACGCTCGGTCGCCTCGGGAATCACGGGCCAGGCCGTCCGCGTCGGACCGAGCGCCGCGGCCGCGGGCGACGACCGCTCCGTCACCTCCTTCGCCACCATGACGACCACCGGCGACCTCGGGAGCATCTTCGAGACCGAGCCCCTCCCGGACGACGGGGACTCCTCGATCCGCCCGAGCCTGTTCTCGATCGGCGACCGGGCCGTGGTGGACGTGATCCCGGAGGCCGCGTCGAGCGTCGCGAGCGGCACGACCAACCATTCGGTGAGGACGGGAGACGACAGCGCCAGCGTCACGACGTTCGGGACCGCGACCACGGCGGGCGCGGGGGACTCCGGGAGGCCGGACGCGGCGAGGGAAGAGCCGGAGGCGCAAGGCGCGGGGCGAAGCGCGGGCGAGGACGGGGGCGTGGTCGACCAGGTCCCCACTCATCCCGGAGGCGGCGACCGCGGCGGCGGGCGCTCCGTGGTCTCCGGCACGACCAACATGGCCGTCCGCCCCGCCGACGATCAGTCCGTGGCCACGTGGGCGACCGCGGCTACGTCCGGCGCGGCCCGTCACGTGAACGAACACGTAGTCGACAAGATTCCCTCCTTCCGGGAACGGACGGGCTACTCGTCGATGGAGTCCGAAACGACGCGGGCGATTCGGGATCCCGAGGATCAGTCGGTCGTCACGTGGAACACGGTCAACACGGCGGGAAACGCGAGCAGGGTCCCAACCTCGCGATCCCCTCCGCCCCCCCAACTGCGTCCTTATGCGGTCGACCGCGTCCCGTCGTTTTCGCAGTCGCGGGCCGCCCCGCAGTCGACTGGGGCGACCGAGCGCGCCGTGCGAGACGACCAGTCCGTGGTGACGTTCGCCACAACCACCACCGCGGGCGGGGGTACGGGCATTGGGACCAACATGGGGGAAAACATGGTCGACAGAGTTCCCTCCTTAGCGCCCCGCGCCGACGCTCCCAGCGTCGTGACCAACGAGAGGGTGCGGATGGGCGACGGCCAATCCTTGGCCACGTGGGCGACGGCGAACACGATGGGGGGACAGCTGACGGGGAACGTGGTGGATCACGTCCCCCGCGGGGACGAGGAGGCGACCAACATCACCCTCGGCACCTCGAACGCAGTCAAGGACGAGCCGAGCGTCACTACCTTTGCGACCTCCGGCACGTCGAGGGAGAGAGGCATCGGCGAGGTGGTGGACCACGTGCCTACTTTTTCCGGCGGGGGAGGGGGAACGGGGAGGTCGGTGGTGTCAGGGGTGACAAGCGGTGCCGTGCGGACTGGAGACGATCGCAGCGTCACGTCGTTCGCCACAATGACCACCGTCGGGGGCGTGAGCACTTACATGGCCGACGACAATACAGGAAACAACCTGCGATACTCTGCCAACAACGACGGCAACCTTGTCGACCACATCCCAGCCATACGGCAACGGAGCGAATCCTCAGTTGTCTCCGGGCGCGATGCAGTGAGGCTAGGTGATGACCCTACTGTAACCACTTTCGCCACAACCACCACAGCAGGTAATGGCGACGACGGAGCCGGGGCTGTCGGCCAAGAACATCGTGGCTCGGGGTCGGACCACTCTGCGAGTGGAGGGGGCGTCGAAGACGTGATGTCGACCTCCAGCGGTCCCCGCGGAATCCTCCGAGAGGGACGACGCTCTCGTATCTCCTCGCAGCCAGGCGCGTTGAAGGAATACCGGTCGTCGGCGTCGGACTCGGCCGCGCTTACGACGTCGGCGTTGGCGCTGGCGCCTTTGGCTTCGGGGAGCCTGGGTCAAGGCGGCCCGATGGCCATCGATGCCGGCGAGAGCGTGTCGAACGCGCACATACTCCGAGCCATCTCGGACCTCAGATTCCACGTTGATTATAGGATGGGGGAACTGAGGGAGCTGAATCGAAGGGACTCGGAGCGAGGTGAGAGGTCACGGACGCAGACGGGGGCTCACGTCGCACGGCAAAATCTCTGACGTCCTTGATCCCTCAGTTTTGCAAATCGTACAGCAGGAGCAGGCCAAACGCACTGCACTCGAGGCAAGGCTTCACTCGCAACTCCTGTTGCAGAGCGAGTCAATGGTGAGTCCAGACACACTTTCATGCCATCTGAGGAAATCCCGGTCTCATTGACTCCGTTTTACTATGTCTGGCTTCAGGTGGCGATGGAACTCAAGCTTCTTCGCCTCGAGGCCCGGGTTGCGCAGCGAGACTCTCGACGCCTCCAGCAGCAACGCGCTCGCCCGCCGGGGGGAAGTGGCATCGCTGACGTCATGGCTGCCACCAGCACAGACCGTCTTCCTCCCATTGCCGCTACTCCGTCGACGCCGAATCGCAGCGACGAGGAGGTCGACTCTTTCCAGGAGCTCGAACTCACCCCCCGGGGCGCCGCTAACATGCATCACTCGCAAGGCCTGATGGGCTCGGGCGCCTATGCCCAGGGGGCTGGAAGCAGTAGCAGTATGGTGCACCGGGGTGGCATGGGGCCCGCGAACATAGCCGTCGTGACCCGGTCGGGGGCCAGCGTGGCAAGCGCAGTCACCGCAACTAGTTTCCAGGAAGGGGAGTTTGGCCACGGCGTGAACGACGAACACGAGGGGGTGAGCGATGATGGCGACATCGAGGACGAAGGGGACGTACACGACGACGGATCGACGTCAAGTGAGTGATCCACTGCACGAATCTGCTCATGAGTTCTCGACTCTGTCTAATTTAATCATACCACAAAACGAACAGCTCCCACCCACAGTTCCCGAAATCGCATATCCAATCTGGAATCTATTCTCCTCAATCCAATCCAGGCAGGCGCCGGAGGGGTCAACATCAGCGACCAGGGAATATCCACCCGCGCCGTTCGTGCCCCCCCTGACGCCGATGGCACTTCCAGCCTCCCCACAAGTGTCACATCTGCCACAATAGCTTCAACTGTCGTCACCGCAACAACACGGGGCAACGAGAGCACGGTTGGCATCACAAGGATCTCCTCGCGGGCGTCAGAAAGTGTAGAGGGAGGTGCTGTCGCAGAGGGTTCGGAGGAGGACGAAGGATCATCGGGAAATGTCGTTCACGCGGCGCGTGGCCGCGGGGTATTCGAGCGTCCCGAGGGTGGAAGCCGGTCGCCACGGAGCCGTTCTCAGAGTCCGCTCACAGTGCAGAGCGCTGCCACTGGCACGCACAGCGTGCCTGAGAGCGCTAGCCTTGGGCCGTCCATCCTATCCACTGCTGCTGTGGCGCCATCTCGGTCATTTGGCACACGCCGCGCCAACGCTGCTGCGGCCATTGCCAACGTCCAAGTCATGGAGGCGTCAGGTGGCTTGCGGTCCATGGCCAACCGTGTTGTTTCCTTCAATCCCAATGATCTGGCTGATGGCGCGGACGCAGATGCAGAGGATCCTGTCCAAGGATCGACTGGGGGCCTGACGCCTTCGCTTCTCCCGCATCACCAACATGACGCCGACGAGGGGCGGGATATGGGCGATTCCATCACTATGCCGGACGAGCTGGACAACTTCAGCGATGTCGCTGATGCGTTCTCAAACAGCGCGCGGACGTGGCGAGAGGAGTATGAGGCACGGCTGGATGCAATCCACAAGAGGCTGGGTGGCTAGTGCGTGGCTAGACTTTTCCCTTGCGTTTGTTCGCTAGAGGAGGTGCCAAATCGCCCCCACACGGCATCAATTGAAGCCAGACCTTAAGCTTGTTGATGTAGACATACTTAGGTGTTCGTTAAACCTTTTCATTAGTTGAAAGCAGGGTCTGATTCGAGTCACGGTCGGCCCAGCAATGACTAGGATCACATCATTATTTTCATAGACCATGTGCTTGTTGATGACTTTCCGTCGGACGGTCGCGCCACGAGGTCATGCGTTCGGCGGTCGGTCTTTTGCCAACGGGCCGACCCCGACCGGCCGGACCGCAACAATACTATCTCCCCCCCCAACCCTCATCTCTCATCCATCTATGCCCCAACATTACCCACCGTGTGACCCTTGCTTGGTACACGTATAAATAATAGCTAAGTGACCCTTGGCTTGGTCCCCTTCCTACAATACTCAACGCTACCCTTGGATTGGGTCCCTTCTCCATCCGAGGTGACCCTAGGTATCGCACACTCTGACAGGTTTGAGGTGACCCGTGGTCCACGTCCGCAACTTCAAAACAACCCGAGGTAACCAATGACATCACACATATGGCTCTTGATTCGCAATACTTTTGAAGGATTGTGATTATCATGAGACTGATGCGCTCAACTTGCTTGGCACAAAATCAAAGTCTTTGGTGACCATGGCATTGCTGATGCCTGTTGCCATCCGCCAGCTGTCCTTCTGCATTCGTTCGGATTGGTTTGTTGCTTCTCTGCACATTAACAACCTAGGATTTAATGTTGGCTGTTTTTACAATACTGTGCCGTTGAACTCGGTTTGTGTTTTTTTCCAGACACAGGCGACTGCTTTGGAAACTTTTGGTGTCTACATATGTTTTCGGCTTGAGATATATATCAATTTGGTAGTGGCTTACCCCTACTGGAAAAACATACACCAAATTTACCAAAATTGGTGTATGTAAAGGGCTTACCCATGGCACCAGTTTCAGTCCGGACCCAGCTTTCTGTGATGATAATGAGTCGTTCGATTTTCCATTTTTTTTTATACCCATTTCTTTGACACGCAAAGCAATAATCAACTGGGATCAGGAGGATCACGTCGAAAGGAGTTTGTCAGAGACAATTTAAACTTTGTTTTCCTATCCAGGTTGCCTCCTCTAGGACCCCAAATCGGGGGTATTGATTCCCAGTGGCATTTTTCTCTGGTTGTGTAAACTGCTAGCAAAGCACACAATATCCGTTTTGGTCGTCCCTCCCCAAAGCTCATCTATCGCCAGGTCATTGCCAGGTCATTACTTGAAGACATGTTGAAGTGAGTACGCAGTTAGATGCTACTTACCACCACCTTACATAATGAGGCGACAGGGATAAAAATCTCGGGCAAAGAAATGAGCCCCCTCCACCCTAACAAGTTCGCCTGGATAGGAAAATAAAACTAGATGGCAATATGTTGCCTCCTGCAGATACTGGCTTATCTTCTCTTGATAAAGGGGAAACTGGAATAGTGCAGAAGGGGGAGGGGGGGGGGGATAGTACTGGGGGGGGAGGGCTTCGCTCCCCCTTCATCCCTCCATGGGAAGATCGACCCCCTCACCCCCCCCAGTGTTGTAGTAGTATCTGATCTTTTAGGAGCGATAAAAGTTATTCTGAAGCTTGAAGCTGCTGTGTATCGAATTGGATAGTTATTCTGAAGCTCGCAGCTGTCGTGTATTGAATTCGATTGTTTGTGGAGCGAAAGAACTTGCATTTGTGATGCGGTGCATAACTAAATTTACTCCCTTGTGTGCTTCTGGCTGTACCTGTACATGCATGAGAAAGTAAGTGTGCCCACGTCATGCAATTTGCAAGTGTTCGATGTGCGACTACGACCTTTTGCGAAAATGACCTCGAATCGGATTAAATGACCAGTCTACCTTCATGTGATCTTGCGTTGTCATATGTGATGACATGTGGCCACGTGTGATCCTATGTGGTCATGCGTGATTGTGCGTGTTCACGTGTAATTTTGCACCGTCAAATGTGATTGTGTGTGATCACGCGTGATTGGGCAGAAAAGGATGATTACGAAATTAATGTTGCCCAAGAGATACTGGTTAGTTAACCCAATATCTGATTCTATTTGTCTTATCCTTATGGGTTGGGGACGATTGTATCCGTCCTTAAATGACATCATCAAGGTGGAAAGTTGATGCACATCGAACTCCAGCTCCAGCCCCCTCATGCAATACTATGCAATACAATGCGTGATGATGTACCCCTTACTTTTTCACCTAGCTCACAAATCCCAACATTATCATCTCCAGGACAAAAATGAGGCCAGTTGCATACCATCACGACTGGTAGGAACTCGTAATGTGGGCTGAATATGTGGAAGCGCAGCATGAATATGGCTGAAGACAATCTTAGCGAGTGCAAACCATGAAGAAATTCATACATGGTTTTTGGACCATTCGACTCTTATAACCCACCCAAACACTGTAATGACACAACGATGTGGACGGACTTAACGGACTTGACGCGGTTGCACGCCGCCTGAAAACCATTGTCTTTGCATTGAATGACTCAGATAATGACTGCAAGGTGAGCTCTGTATCCTGTGTATTCAACAAAGCCCAGTGGACGATGGACACCTGACGACAGGAGTATAGCTCACATATTGAACGCAAAAATGCGGGGGGAGGGGAGGGGGGCTCACGGGGATGATGCTGCGTAAAAATCAATGCAGCCATTAGAGACCGTTGCTTTCAACGTGCCGCGAGCCACGGCATCTTGGAGGGTCGACTGGACAAAGTGGGCGATGGTGACGCCATGACATGGGACAAGTCAGACAGCGCCGTCTTTGTAGTGTGCTAAACCGCCAAATGCGGAGAGAGGCCCTCCAAACGTTCTCAAGCTATTTCAAAATTCAAAGTAAAACTTCTGCGTTAATTGATTGTCTGACACAACCTGGCACGTGTAATATTGTATTTCAGTCATAGAACAAATGATTGGCATGTGTTCTGTATGACATGCAGCATGAAAGCCCAACAAACCATTTTTCTGATGATTATGATTTTTACCTGTAGATGAGACCCCAGAAAAAGGTTGAGAGCCATCAATCCTGAATGACACCCCTAAGAACAGAATTGAGATAATATTGTCAGGCAGTAACAAACAGCAAAGAACTGCATAGATATTTGTGTATGATTTGGTCACATGCAAAAACTTGTGTACCAAAACCAGATTAAACAGTGCCTGTATGGAGCTATGTGGACCAGCCTACTTATGTGATTTCTCCCCTTAAGAGTGGGTTTGACTCTTTTCTCAGTCCATTGACCATAACTGTTATTATTGTGGCCATGGTTCATTGGATTCTGATCAGTAACAGGACAATTGCTTTTCTTTGAGGCATGGTGTGTTCTGAGCTCCCACAGACATTAGTCACTTTGACTCTCTAGATGGTTGCATTCGCACAAGCC
The DNA here is from genome assembly GCA_036939895.1 of Thalassiosira exigua. Classification (NCBI taxonomy): domain Eukaryota; phylum Bacillariophyta; class Thalassiosirophyceae; order Thalassiosirales; family Thalassiosiraceae; genus Thalassiosira; species Thalassiosira exigua. The sequence goes on from JALLPA010000334.1 coordinate 13,759, forward strand.
GATTGGTTTTAAAAAGTGTGGTACTAATGCACCTAGGTCACAACCTAGTAGCGTGCATGTGGAGTCCCAACCTTACTAGCATCTCACCAACAGATGAAGACAATTACTATTTAACATGTACCTCTGTAATATTTATCTAAGTATGTTCTTTTCTTTTTCGATAATTTACCTGTGCCCCCTGCATGGCTGCCTTTTCTCTGCAATAACTTGAAGTTTGGGTACATCTTTGGCGATGAACTCAAGGTAAACTGGCAGCCCATGAGCAATGTGTACAACATAAAGATGAAAGCCCTTACTTATGCAAAACTCAAGGGAGTGTTCATGGATTCTCCCCACCTGCCAACTTGGCCAACTTTGCCTCCTTCCTCGCCTCCCTTTTCAACCTCTTGACCTCCTCCCTCAGAGCCCTCCCCTCCGCCGCCTTATCTTTTCTGTAGCGTGCCCGATCGATCTCGGCCAAGTCCTTGTACTTCGCCTTCTCCTTGTCTGGGAGCTCCCTCCACCGCTGACCGACCGTCTTGGCGAGGGATGTGAACGCAACTTTCCCGTGGGACTTGCGGTGCGCGCGCTTGGGCTTGCTCTTGTCCAGGCGCTTCTTCATGAGTTTCTGGGTGAACGCCTCCATGTCCTTCCCTTCCTCTGTAGCCTCTCCAGCTTCTTCCGCCTTGATGGGTTTCCCATCGTCCCCCTTCGGAGATTCCTTTGCGTCTCCCTCCTTCCCCTCTCCCCCCTTTTTGGGGGAGTCCCCCTCCTCCCCCTCTGCCTCCTCCTTGAGAATGATCTCGCGCATCTCGGAAAAAAATATGTTGTACGCGGAAAGCGGACGCCGGGGGGGTTCGACCTTCCTTGGGATTGGGATGGGGCTGATGTCGACAGCAGCAGGAGAATGTTTGGACTTCGCCGCCTTTCCTCCCCCCCTATTTCCGTCGCCGTCATTTTTGTTACCCAGAAAGCCTCCAACGTTTTGGCCACCCATCCATGTTGCCATGTTGCTCCAGTTGACCATACCCCCCTGATTCATCCCCATGTTCATGCCCATTCCCCCCACCCCCATCCCCATTCCCCCGCCCATCGCCTGCTGCTGAGGCATTCCCTCCTGGAGCCTCTGTGCCCTGGCCATAAGGCTCATGTCATTTGCATTGTTGCGCTGGGCCTTGGACAGAAGGTTAAAATCGTCAGAGTTCATGTTTGAGTTGTTCCCTTGGCGCATTCCCCGCTGACCCTGCTGCTGTTGTCCCTGCTGCATCTCTTGCTGCCCTACTGGCTGGCCCATACCCGACCCTCTGCCCGCACCTGTTCCCTCGCCACCTCCACCGCCACCGCCGTTCATAATCATACGGCGCATTTCAAGCTGCATCAGGTTCTCCTCGAGCCGCCTTGATTCCTCCGCTGCAAGCATCTGAGCGGCGTGCGCCCGTGCGGCGAGGTAGTTAATTCTTTCGTCGTCACTTTGGAAGTTGTTCATTCCCATGGCGTTTTGTTGGTTGTCGTTGTTGTTGCTGTTCCCACCAAACTACTAGCTTTCGAGTATGGGCGTGCCATGTATGTCACGATCGCACTATTTGCAAACGATGCCACAGCNTGGTTGTCGTTGTTGTTGCTGTTCCCACCAAACATGTTGCTGTTGCTGTTGCCCACGCCGCTGCCCCGGCGCCCCATTTGGCTCGAAAAGTTCCCGAAGTTGCCTCCCATGTTTTGCTGGCGGTTGAGGGGGTAATCGAGGTCTCGATCGTCGGCGAAATTGTTGCCTCTGTTTGGCATCATCATTCCCTGTTGCTGGCCTATTCCGCCCCCTCCGCCCCAGGAGCCCATGGACCCCCTGCGCGACATCATGGCTGCAAATGTCCCGTCATCGCCGCCGTCCTCGTCGTCGCCGCCCCTGTTCATCGGTCCGGGACCGTCACCCCACATTCCCTGCCCCATTCCCATTCCGCCCATTCCTCCCATGCCCATGCCCATGCCGCCCATTCCTCCCATCCCCATCATGCCGCCACCCATCATCCCGGCCATCCCGCCACCTCCTCCCCCCATCCCACCCATGCCCCCGCCCATTATTTCACCGCCGTCATAGCCTCGACCTCTTTGGCCGTCGCCGCCGCCTGCGCCGCCACTGCCTCCTCCTCCTCCCCCCTGATTGTTCGAGAACTTAGAGGACATAACGTTCGTTTGCGGGGCAATAACAGAATAGGCAATACAATACCAACAATTCAAGATGGGGAAGAATCGTGGCGATTCAAAATGGTCATTCACACCTGCACGGCACAACCGCCTGCCTCCCAACCAACGTCCGAGCTTCGGTCGCGTCCAGCCTGGCCGAGACTCGCGAGGCCATTGATGGTATTCGCATCGCATGATTGCTCGCGTCGAGCGATTGCGTCGTTTCGATACCTACCTAGGTAAGTATCGCCTTCCCTGTAAGTACTTAACGATTACCCGAATACAAAATCTTTTCACATAGGAACTAATATAATTGTACGGCAGCCGGGTCGGCGCGGAAGATGATCACCATAATTGGGATTGCACCAAAATGGGAAGGTGGCAGCCCAATCCCCATCAAGTGTAGATTGGGCCGTTTCAATCAGCGTCA
>JALLPA010000335.1:0-16310 GCA_036939895.1 Thalassiosira exigua
ACCCCTGCGGCATCAAGGATGCCAATCGATGATGCAGAGCGGGCCTGGGGGAGGGGGGGGGGGGTCATGAGCGACGCGGGAGGGGTCGTCTCAGGCGGGGAGCCAGTGGGCTAATTTTAACTAGGTAACTACTAGTAAACTAAAACTATTTATGTTACCTGGCTCTGCCGCCGCCCCAACCTGCTTAGGGGCAGCATCATTGGCGCCCCTGATACACCATTGGTGCCCCCAGGGATACAGGCCGGCGACTTGGCCGGGGTGCCTTATCAGCCAAGCTAGACGGTCCGGCTTAGCTCCGGTGGGAGGCCTCCGGCACGCCCACCCAGCGTTGCAGGGGGGGGACAGGCTCTGGCTTGGCCGAGACGCCGGGGATCCGTGATTGCTGGATAAAGCCCGGCGCCGATGTCGTCGGACGTCAATCCATGGCGCCGCCATCGGGTTTGACCCAATGGAGGCGCCGCTAGGGGTGCCGTTCGTTCGCCGGCGGACACCATTGTGATGGTGTGCTTTGCGCTTGCACGCTTGGTCGTTGGTTTTTTGCAGTTGCTCCATTTAGCGCGGAGTTTATGCTTTTGTAGGAGGGTGACAACGTTTGCAAATTAGTACAAAAACAATTAAATATAACTGGTACCGGGTAGATGAAAACTCGCTGTGTCACAGCGTGCACGAAGGATTTTTTTTTGCGTTATCCTCTCCCTGTAAGAATACATAGGAATTAGTATGATTTGATGCAAATAAAAAACGCTGCACCGAAGCATAACAAATTCGTTATGCATTGTAACTCGTAGAGTCATGGCAGAAGCAGTACACAAGATATAAAAAAAAATAGTTCCTAAAGTCGCTGTCTGGTAGCGTATCGAACGCTGTCGGGCAGCAAGTTGTTGCGGCCAGACAAAACGATAGGTGACCCAAAATGACCCAGAACCCACCTATGGGCATGCAAAGTATGCATTTTTTTGTTTTGAGTCAATAGCACTGTATTGCGTACGAACTAATATGTTTTCTACAGGGCTTCCTGTTAGACACTTATGGGAGCATTGTAAGCACAGTAATGCACTTTCACTTAGTCCCGATGTCATACATGGTGCATAGTACTAATGAGAAATCCCAGAGTAGTACATGCATGGACTTTTTATTACATTATAAGACTCCATTCACTACAAACCACAGTCGATACATCCCCAAGTTTCCTTCTTCATGGACCAGTTTCATCTTTGTTCAATTGACCTAGCTGTTAGACGACAGTTAGCTTCAGGTACTACATCCCATAGTATCTCTGCAGCCTTGCCCTCTTAATAACATCTAGTCTCTGAATTAAGTCTTAGCCAATTACTATCACTTAATCTCTCAACTACACCTCCGCACCACAGACCCTCCTTGACATCACCTTTCTCGTAGGTGTCAAAATTTGCAAAATATTGCCTTCTGATACTGACACTCACAAGGTCGTGCTGCGTAAATGGCAACAGTAACTGAGCGGAGGGGGGGGGGGGGGGGCCATTGACAAAATACCATGCGGCACCACCAGACAATGTTAGGAGGTGCAAATGTTGGTGCGTCAAAGAACTGCGATCAAAATCAAAGCCTGCGTTCAGGTTAGCGAGATGCACGATATGGACCGCACAGAGTAGAGCATGAGACTGATTGAAGGCCTCCCCCAATCGAGGCTTGCCTTCGTCCTTGCCCTCAGGACCGCCCGGCCTCCTTCCGACTGCAGCCCCACCCAAGTCATGATCGCCAACGTTCAGGTAATCAAAGGGACCGCTGGCAAGTTTGATGTCAAGGCCCAATCAAGAGAGTTGACCGTGATCTTCTGCATCTTTGCTGCAGTGGCCAAGGCGGTCAGGGGTTTGTGCACAGTGAGTATTGATAGCGTGGTTCGCGGAAATGGACCGAGGAGGGGAGGGGAACCAAAGCCTCCCACACATCCAACGCTGACACCTCCAACACAAACATTTCCTATGCAGACACCCCCACTACCATGGCCCCCCTTCTGGCCCCCAAGCCCGTGCTCCTTGGATAACACAGTTGCCATATCGTCAATCTCAGCATGCAAAACATAAAAGATATACCTTATCTTTTCTAGTGCCAGAGAGGTCAGGATTATATGAGTTATTGGTTATACCTCGAAAAAAAATATCAGTATATAAAATTGAACTCACCTTGAGACAACAGTCATTGAGATCATGGTCAATATCCTCAACATGCCAACGACCAAGTTCCCGAGGCTGATCACTGGTTTGACGGATCCAGAACATATAGCATCTTTGTTGTTGACGGTCTGGAGGTGCGTAAGCATTGTCAGAACGAATTTGAAAGCGAGATCATGACATCAATTATGTCGCAAACAAATTACAAACTCACCCTGCTTTTCACCCAATTAATCCAACAAATGTCCACTCGCAACCACGGTTTTTGATACTGAAGACAATACATTGGCCACCGTTCTGTCTTTGGACCGCTGGTGATCCAAGTGTTTGGTCACTAGGAGGGATACAAGGTCCAAAGGAATGCCCTCATTGTTTGAGATTGGCCACGGAGATGAATTACAAAAAATAATATCTTACCGTCAAACGCACTGATGGCCATGTTCCCGCCGCCGATCGCCGGCCCTACACACCCAAGTTGTCCTACTACGGACCCTCGATCTGCTACGGCCTCGAGAGAGCACAAGAACACCGGGCGATGTCAAAGCAGGTGAGATCGATGGTGGCATCGACATGCCATGCCACAATAACTCACCTATGCTTTCTGCCTCAAAAGCACCCATGACGCCCATTTCCAACCGCAATTTGGCAACCGGGGGGGACAATGCGTTGGTCTTCAACCTTCCCCTCGAGCCGCTGGCGGGAAGGGAGATGAGGTTGCAGTTTTTGGAAATTCAGTGTCTGACTGTTTATTACTGGGACGGCTCGACTTGCTTTGACTTTTTTGTTTAGTGATAAGAATGAGCGATTTTGCGCCAAATTTTTTTGGTTCCGGGATTTCAGTCCCATGGAGACATTTGTTTTAGCTCGGATTTTAGGGACAATATGTCTACATGTAGGCATATACACTTATCTACTCGGTACAGAATTTGCGCGTCTTTTCAGGATTGTTTTGCTCCGCGTGAGTTTTAGTTGCTTGTAGGTAGGTCTGCCAGAGAAAGAGAGTGATAGCTAGGTTTGGATCAAGCCCTCCCACCAACCAACCATGACATGTCCACTTCCCATCACTTTGAAGGTTGTCGTGGTGGCAGTAAAGGTGACATGAAGCCAAAGCTCCGAGCAGGGAATCTCTTCTACAGTAGGTCCGCAATAATTCCCCTGGAGCAATTTGTGTGGCGTTTTTTTTCACCTCAACCCTCCTCAAAAGAAAATGGCACTTGCGGAATCGCAACTAATTTGCCGCATGTCGAAGACCATCGAAGCCGCTGGGTTTAGCGAGCCATCCAGTCTTTGCCGAGCGGCGAATCACATCTACACTAGCTATATCTATATTAAGACAAGGCTCGACCGCGTCGTCTGATAACTCAAGGTTTATTTTCATCTAACAAATACTTATTGAGTGTCGGCCCGACTCCATCAAAATGAGCTGCTATATTTACCAGCTGTTTCTTCATCCGGTAAAGAACAGATCACGAGTTGCCGCCACCGAACCTATAGACAAGGACAAAGGCACTCAGGAGGCCCTTGGGCTACTACCGCCATCCAGGGGCAAACGATAGAAGTCACCACCGTAGCCTCTGGTGATGTTCTGGCTGTTATGTGTGCGATTTTGAGGTGTCAGGTGATGGGCGGTAGTATGGACCTAGGATCGAAAAAAATCAATTCATCTTATGAGAGAGCCAACCATCAATGGCCCCTCCTTGCAAATGGAATGTACGGCGCTATTGGGGACAACGTTGATGCCGATGGTTGGTGAATAATTTACTTCAGTAGAGGAAGCGGCACTTCTTTTAACATTTGATCCGAGAAGTTCTAGGGGATGCAATCCATTCGCAAAGGTAGGCCATCGAAACGCCATATTTTTTGTTAACAAAAAAGTTTTGTGACGAAAGTATTCGCTCTCCGTAGAGATCGGTTCATCTAGAAAAAGTATCTCCATGTGGACCTTTTATCGATATCTCGGTGTCGTCCCCCTCTACTCCCCACGGTTTGAATTTCAGCTGTTCCAACAGTGGCATGGGCAGGGCCTTTTCCCACCAGCCCAGTGATCTCACTGGATGCCTGTTGCAGCCGTATCATCTTGCTGAAACAGCCAGTGAGCGATTAGTCCGCTGAATCATCAGCCGTTCCATTGAATGAAAGAATCTGCTTGTCGATGGACTTCTGGACACTGGCATTTAATGGGTGGAATAAGAACACTTTCCAGCCTATTCCCATCGCAGTAGAAGGGATCTTTTTGTAGCGTCAAAGAACTGCTTGCTTTGCGACGGCGGCATCAATCTGGTAGTGACACGGGGCAATGACATATTTTCGATGGTTTACCGCTATCTCCTTTCGCTATTCAGACGTAGCAATGCCCATCATTCTCACGGCCTCTGCGCAACGAAAAGGATATGACGGGAATCGAAACATGCCAGCATGGCTATATTCGATCTTTTCACGGAGTGGTGCGGGGTCATAAGAGCACGACGGGTCCCCAAATACTCGGAGAAACTGGGGGCCGAACAGGTCATAACCACGTCAGTTGCAGTTGCCCTGATGCAGGAACCGGATCTATGAACAGAGCAGACACCGGCCTTGATTCCCTGCCACAGCGGGGAGGGGACAGGACTTAGACTTTCAAGGCGTCTCGACCAATGACACGAGGTCCATCATGGTCGCGATGGGAATGTCAAGTTACGCAGCCAGGCCCGAGCGGGACACAATGTTACTCAGACGAATCCACTTGGACATTATGGCTTTAGAGGGAGGGAAGAAAGGCCGGTAGCCAAGGAGGGGAGCAAAACAGACCGCCATTTATTCAAGGTAGCCACAGGAAAGCCAATATGCCAATGACCAAACGGGAGAAGGACAGACCACGAACATAAATTATCGCAGCTAACACCATCTGGTCACAGCGTGACCACGACAGGTCACAGGAGATGATCAAAACCGCCGACCTCCACGATTCAACGGCTAAAACTCCGCCGTTAAAAATCAATACCAACATAGGAATAGATAATATTACCCATGTTTCACCCGCTACCGAATCGTGGAAAAAACCTAGGAATATAATACATGGGAATCAATATTTTCTTGAGAATCAGGCCCGACATCCTGCGCGAATAATTCACGTCGAGGGACAACGGACGGCCGCCGTGACCGATCTCGACGTCGGGCGTGACTCGTGGCAGCCCATCGGCATTTTCCATCGCTCGGCTCGTTTCGATCTCGACGGCGACAGCGACGGCGACAACGACGGCGGCGACCGCGACGACTGCGGTAGCTGCGCGCGGCGACCTCGAAGGCAACGGCGCGGGCGGCGGGGCAGAGCCGCCGATCGAGGGGAGGGTCGCGAACGTTCTGCGACGAACAAGGGGCGGCAACGGCTCCGGGGGCTCGATCCGAAACGCTCGACGGTCGCGGTCGATCGCAGTCGAAGCCCACGCCCACGGCCCGAGGAGCCGCGTTTGACGGCTTCGTTTCGAGGAGACGAAGGCTCGCGAACCAGTCCGCTCGCTAGGACGAGGTCCGCGGCGACTCGGTAGGGGCCTTTGGGCGACGGCGGCCGCGCGACAGCATCATCGTCGATTTTCCGGGGGGCCCTCTCACTACCACGCGACAACTCACGAATTATTGAGTCGAAACCGATCGAAACCATGGCGATGTCCGGCGAGTCCCCCCAGGACGCCGCGGCGTCCTACCAGTCCGACTCCCGCACCTCCCCCCCGAACATGTCCTCCTCCCGCGGCCCCACGCGCGGATCGAACCCCCCCGACCCCGCCGAGGGCGTCGCCTCCGGCCGGGACGCGCCCGTCATGTCCTACCACAAGGGCGTCTCCGGCACCATCCTCGAGGCCGCCTTCGTCGACCCCGCGTACTCCTGGCCTCCCGCGGAGGGGCAGGGGCGGAACGCGATCGAGTTGCAGGCTTCCACGGCGCTGCTGAAGAGCGCGACCGACGAGCCGGGGGGGTGGGACGACGAGGAGGTCAGCTTGACCCCGTCGCTGGTGAGCACGGACGACGAGTCCGACGTGCTGAAGCGGCCGAAGTTCAAGCTGAAGAAGGTGACGGGGGTCGAGAAAGTGACGACGAAGAAGGGGAAGTGGTGCTGCAAGCGCGACGTGGAGGAGGAGGTGCTCCAGACCCAGGACGTCCGGGTGGACGAGGACGGGAAGCCGGTGACGGACGAGGAGGCGACGATGCGGCAGCAGGAGTTCACCGATCGGAGGGAGCGGGCGAAGACGAACAAGGAGCAGCGGAGGGAGGAGCGGAAGCGGAGGGTCCAGGCGAAGAAGAAGAAGAAGCGGAGGGAGGCCCGGGCGGCCGCGCGGTACAAGCGCGTCCCCGAGGGCATCCTGATCTATCGGCTGGACACGTCCGATCGGACGATGACCTTGGTCTCGGGGCCGAGCAGCAACACCGACATGGAGAACCTCGTGGAGAGCATGGTGGTCGTCCACGCCAAGCCGGGGAGCGACCCCTCTCGGAGGGGCGTAATCCTCACCGGGGCCGACGGGAAGAAGCACACCCTCGTGGCGTGCGAGCAGCGGACGGCCATCGCGTGGCTGGAATCCATGGACATGATGCTCGCGGGGAGCATGAACGACGCGGCCCGGGAGAAGCTGGAGGCGAGCGGGCACGGGGGGCGGTCTCCGCGGATGCCGAGCGGGAGGAGGGCGAGCGGGTGGGCGAAGGGGAGCGAGGCGAAGCTGAGCCAGACGGAACGGGAGGAGATCGAGGAGCGGTACGTCAACCTCGCGGCGTACTCGAACAATCTGATCCGGGCGGGGGCGGTGCCGGGGGCCTCCGCGGTCGCGGGGAGCGGGAAGAAGGGGGCGAAGGAGGCGGCGGGAGGGGCGGGGGGGATCTACTACACGGTCACGCAAGTCCGCGAGGATGGGGAGGAGTACGACGAGGAGACTTTGGAGTCCATCGCGAAGCGACGGGCCGTGATCAAGGACTCGTGGGACTTCTTCCGCATGGTATGCTCGCTGCTGCGCGATCGACGGAAGTACGACGAGGTCTTCCGACGGATGCAGCTCGACCCCGTGTACCCTTACCTCAACAGCATGACGGGGCTGAACGACCCGGGGGACGACGTGGCCATGGGGGGGAACGTGGGCGTGGACAAGCCGCTGGCGCAGGTCCATAGGGAGGAGTACGAGGACATGTCCGCGTCGGCGATCGCGCGGGACCTGGTCCAGCGGGCCGAGGTGGCGCTGCCGTCGCTCGTGGAGATCTGCAAGGCGCTGGCGGGGAGCCTGGGGATGGAGGAGGTGGGGGTGGGACCCGTCAAGGACGCGGGGGCCGCGCTGCGCAAGGCCGAGAAGAAGTACGAGGGGGACGTGACGAAGGTCACGGATTACTGTCGGGCGCTGCTGGTGGTGAAGGACTTTCCCACCCTCCTGGCCCTGCTGGAGCTGGCGCGCGACAGCTTCGGGCCGCTCATACGGCGGGTGAAGCTGAGCACGCTCAAGCTGGACCGATCGCCGAAGCCGGGGGGATATCGGGACTGCATCATCAACCTGGAATTGAAGGACCACATCTGCGAAATCCAGATCCACCTGTGGCCCATGTGGGTGGTGTGCGGTGTGGACGGCTTCCGTCACTATCGGCACTGCCTGGAGTACAGCACGGACACCTTCGGCGATCCCTTCGAGGCGCTGGCAGGGCTGGATCGCAAGACAATGGCCGAGTTGATCGTGATGGCGGAGGAAGCCGTGGCCGACATGCCCCTTGAGACGCTAGAGTGGTACCACGAGAAGTTCATCCTGGACTACTTCGCGGAGACAGGGCTGTTCCTGCACCACGGCCTGTACGAGTGGGCCGAGACGACGCTGCGGGTGCTCATCAAGCTGCGGTGCCAGAGCCCGGACATCGGGCCGGACCACCACGAGACGATCACCCTGTACGGATACCTCGAGCAGGCCCTGCGAGCGCAGAAGAAGACTGAGGAGGCGGAGGAGGTAGCGTCGAAGATCTTCGATAACAAGCAGGCGAAGCGCACGGAGAAGGTCGAAGCGACGAAGACGCTGTGGGACCAGTGGGTGATGGAGCCGTTCGAGAGCATCGTGGACCCGAATCGGAAGGAGCGGGAGGAGGAGGAGCGGATCAAGAAGGAGGTCCGGGCGAGCAAGCGGGCATGGAGAAAGGTGCGGGAGGAGCGGTTCAAGTTCCTCGACGGGGCTGAGTAACGTCGACCACGACCTTTTTGTGTATATTTCGGCGGGCTATTTCTGCGAGGGTATGCGATTGAGTGTATCTTCTTTCGTTTTCATGGAAGTGTCGTCTGAGTGTGAAGAATTGTATCTCTCTCAGCGTAAAGTGAAAAAAAATATTAACATGGCTCCCTCCTGTGACCACGCCGTGAGTCTTAAAATCCTTAATCCATCATAGGAGCAACATCAGCAGAACTTGGGGAGGGGGATCTTTATATATATTAACCTAAAAAGAGCAGCGACTGAATATTTGAGAGTAATTAGCCACCGTCATTGCCAACGATGGCAATGCCTGATTCCCCTGCATCAGATATGTAGTCGAGTGCTCAGGGGGGCATGTTTAAAAGCAGTAACATAAAGCTGCCATATTCCGGGTTTTCATTAGCTTCATCATGTTTCTCAAAACAAAAAGTGCGTCATGAAAGTTTCATAGTATCCATTGATAATATTTGCCACCAGGGGCATCATAATTTTGGTGTGTGCACTCAATTTGAAAAGAGATCATGTCTCAGGATCTATTTGAAAAACCTAAATACGCCACTAGATTATGGCCATTGTCATGCTAGGCCACCAGGTTGACATTAACATACAACATCTTGTGGTTTTGCTTTACAAGATACAATGATACTTCTTATTCCTGCATAAGGTACAGACATTGTACCAGCCGTTCAGTTTCAACGTATCACTTCCAAAAACATCAACAAATTTGTTTTACACAATGCCTTGCACGCATGCACAAGTTGATCGGTGTTGCCTGCCATGTGCTGTACGTTGTTGCATGGCAGGTAAGAGAGAGAGGGACTATCATAGCTAACAATTTTGATGGATTACTTTATGGAAGGATCCTCCCAAATACTGCTTGCTTTTATCCTGCATGGATCATGTCTTTGTACTAAGCACTACAACACCATTTTCAAAGTTTTTTTCCATTTATTGCTGTCCCAATGCTGACATGTCTCCATCACATTTCACCCTATATTTTCTGTAACAACATGTCCCTCTTCATCGAGTCTGATGGGAAAAGATATGCCATTGCTGAACAACAATTTGAGTAAAACCAAACACCAATGATCCAACTGACCCAAAATTCGTACCTACGACGTTCTCTCTCCTCTTGCTTGCCACCTGCACCACACCTGTTGCACACAACAAACAATGCACATACAGACATGCATTGAACTTGTGAATATTTTCTTACCATAGTATTTTTCATTCTCTGACATTTGAACGATTGTTTCACTGTAGGATAAATGAAATTTAAATACCTTTGAATCCTATAGTTTTATTGGTGTTCAGGTTCATCTTGGCCAAGCTCCTGCCAGTCCAATGGGTTTGGGATCTTTTGCCAGTCACTTGTCAATATTGCGAATTGTGCCAATGTACATATGGACTTTCCCATCACTTTGGTGGATGATGTGGTGGCGGTGATGCTCCCGTGAAACTATGGAGCAGAACATTTCTTCTCCAGGTGGTCCATAATAATTTACCCGGAGAGATTCATTGAACATTATGTTCCACCCGAATTCACCTGAAAGAAAAGTGTTCATCAGAGAATTGAAATTTATTTGCGAACTGGCAATGATCATGGCAGCTGCCACCCTCAACTGACAAGTTTGGCAGTGTGTTGATGCTTCATGTGATGGCTAATAATGTAAAGTGAAGGCCCAAATGCTAATATTTGTGTGTCATAATGTTATGTCACATATCAATAGATCAATTTTGGATAACACAATTCAAAGCAAAATATTCTCCTTCCAATTAGGAAAACCCGCTCGCCAGACGTTGTTGTGAGACTCAAAGACATTTTCCGGCAATCCTAAGAACATGGGACGGGCAAAGATCGGTGCTAATTTTGTTGCTGCCAGTTATTTGTGTCGGGATTATTAAACGGCCAGAATGTGTTTCTCCGTAATAGCATACTAAAGGTTGCCCTTCCTGATCGATGTAGGTTTTTTGCAAGACCACACAGCTTTTTCAATAATGCTACTCCTATCGCTTTGAACCCTGTGCCACCTAGGTATTCCTTCCTCTCCTCCTAAAATCCACTCACATAACCTTTTGCTAAAAACTCTTACACTAGAAAATTTTACAACAACCTATTAGTTCCAACAAAACATCTGCAGCTTTGAGAGAATAATCAGCTGCAACGGGTCCAACCATTCAGACCAACGCGTTCATATTCAATCGTTTGACCTCTGTTGAAGACTCTTGCACTATTGGTGCTATTCATGTAGGCCAAAGCTTCTCGAACTTTCGTCACGAAATTAGGTTTTTCCACCTCAGGAGAAGTAGAAGTGATCTGGATTAGTTCTTGGTCCCCATAGCGCAAGAGACCCTTGGCTGAAGAGTGTGGGCCAAAGAAGAAGGGGTCTATGCAAAGATAATCACTTCCAGGTCTGTGGATGACATGCAACTTGCTCTCTTGCTTCTTGCCACAAGAGTGAAACGCAGATGCCCACAAGCGTGTTGACCTCAAAGTAACTTCAGGTCCCTCTGCAGATGTATACTTTGCTCTTGCCATGGACTGAAATTTCATTAATCCTTTGAATGAAGACCTTCGAATTCCACAGTTAGCTCTGGTCAGTGTGCTAGATGGCATGGTTGACGAGTGGCTACATTCCACTTCAGCCAAGAAGACTGCGCCCGTAGCTACTTCCAGCGCTAGACCTCTACCGAGGGGACAACCGGTTCCATCGTCGTTGGCTGAGCTGACAACGCACGTTTCCAAGGTCATAATCAGTTGTGGTAACCTCCTTGCGTACAAATCAGCACTGTACTCGTTGGAAAGACCAGCCAAAGTCCACAAAACATCGTCAGTGATTTCAATGGAGCTGCCATCGCTATCATTGAAGCCGCCCATTATGTGTATTGATAACTCGATTGTACCACCCCCGATATTTTCCTGGCTCTGAAGATCCCCATTGATATCTTTAGCATCTTCCTCAATGTCATTCTTGAAATGCTCGCAGTGGTATTTGACGTGCTCCTTCACAGCATCTCTTAGGGAAGCCTCGTACTTAGGACCATCAATGTGAGCAATAGTTGATAACACGTGATCGTTGGCAACGCCTGCGACATTGTTGTTTTCCTTCCCTTCTTTGGAGTAACGGCTCCATAGGGCGACAATGTGACATGTTGTGGCATCGTCACTCACAAGTAGATCCGCTTGAGAAGGACTACAATGTGCTATCTCACCCTGGAGCACATTGATGACTCGTCCTGAATTTGTCGCCGTGACCAGTCGATGCCCGGAGGGAACTGGCCGGTGCATTGGAAACTGCAACCGAGGATCTTGCTTTGATCCGCGTGTATCATGGCGTTCGCATTGGGTCGCCCCAGTTGTGATTCCATCTGACAGATTCTTGCTGCCCCCACCGTCAACCGTTTGTGTAGGCCCCCCAAACAACAACCTCTGTGCAGAAAATTTCAGGGCAGGCACGGTGGCAAGATACCGGTCGAGCGCCGACAAGCGCATCCGCGCGGCAGTGTCGCTGCAGTAGCCGTCGTCCTTGTACTCCTCCTTCTCTTCGTTTTGCTTGACATACGTAGCTTCTGTCAGCTGGGCGGGTAGGCACAAGAAGATGCCACCCTGCTGAGAAGGCAGTCGCAGACTCGTGGTTATCCACTCGCACACATAGGACGGCGAATCCTCCATCAGGCCCGTCAGTTGTGTCAGGCGCACCTCCAAGGTGACATGATCTTCGAGGCTATCAGAAGATTTGACAGATTCCTGCTGAGCTGGCAGCTGATCCAATTGATCCAAGGATGGGAACGCTTCGGCCTCGACGCTGGCCATTGTGTTTCAATGCAATGGCAATGAATAATAACCTTTGATTCTGATAGCAAGGAGCGGTTAGTAGTATCATAGTGCAAAAGTTAGATATCAGATATCATAGAACAATTAGCAAGGCAGAGCAAACATGTCTCATAAAAGGCGTTCGGTGAGTCGCAGCTCGGACCATCGGATCGGCTCCTCCTCGCCGTCGACTTCGGCGTTGACGCTGGAGGACGTCGGGGAGGGCGCGAAGGACGGCATCTCGCTCAGGGGCATGCCCACCATCGACGACAACGGGCACACGGGCAGGACAAGGGACGACGAAGACAGCGACCCTCCCTTCTCCGCGAGGACGCCCGCGAGGTTCGGACGCGCGGCCTTCGTCGTCGTCGGGGGGAGGGCAGTCGCCCCCTCGGCAGAGAGGAGGAGCGCCTCCTCCTCCCCGTACACCCCCCCTCCCCCCCTCCATGGCGTTGAGGTACCACGACTCCTGGTGGGGGAGGGGCGCGGGCTTGCGCGCCCTCGGCGCGGAGGAGGCGGGAGCGGAGGCCGAAGCGACGGCCGGACGCGGCTCGGGGGAGTCGTCCTTGCTCTCCTCGTAGCTGCACGCGGAGTCGTTCCGGACCTCGTCGCCGTCGCCTTCGCCGTCGCCCTTCCCTTCCATGGCAGCGGCGGCGATCGCCGCGCCCTCCTCCTCCACACCGGACGGATTGGCGCCCGCGCGCCCTTCCCGCGGAGTCTCGGTCGCGTCGCGGGCGAGGTCGTCGAGCTGGGCGTCCAGGCTCTCGACGAAGTCGGAGAGGGACTTGGACACCACCGGACGGCCGTCGTCGACGTGGTCGTCGTCGTCCGTCCCTCCGCCGACGGCGGTGGCGGCTGCGAGCGGGGCTTCGCCGCCGCCCTCCTCCTCCCCGGAGTCGAGCTCCGGTCCCGCGGCGCGGGGGGGCGAGTCGAACGACGCGTCGACGTCGTCCCACCCCTCCCCCACGCCGCCGAGGCTGCCCGCGTCCTCGTCGGCCGATGTCGCCGAGGTGGGCTCCGCCGCCGCCGTCGTCGTCGTCGGGGAAGGCTTCCCCTCGAGCTCCGGCGCGACCCTTCTCCCCCCGGCCGTCGCCTCCTCGCACGGCGCGTGGGCCTCGGGTAAGTCCGCGTCCCCGGGCGCCTCGCCGACGCCGGCTCCGTCGTCCGCGTCCCCCTCGACCGCGACGTCCCCGTCGTCGAAGTCGAGCCCGTCGTCGTCCTCGTCCCAGCCGTCCCCTCCTCCTCCGTCTTCTTCGTCCTCCTCCTCCTCCTCCTCGTCGTCGTCCTCCTCGTACGACGAACCCCCGTCGTCCCCCTTCCGAGGAGTCGTCGCCGCCTGGATGAAGCCCCGCAGGCCCTTCATGACGAATCCCCCCGCGAAGCCGCCGTCGGCCGCGTCGTCCCCGCGATCGCCCCCCCCTCCTCCCCTCTCGTCGGCCCCGGCGCCCCTTCCCTCGGCCTCGACCTCGTCGTCGCGGTCCACGGACGCCAGGAGGGCCGCGCCGAAGGTCTCCGCGGCGCGCTCCAGGGGGGACAGGAGCGGAGCGGGGTCGGCGGGAGGCGGCGAGGCCGCGGCCTTGCGGGGAGTCTCTGGAAGGTCTCGACGGCCGGCGCCGTGGTCGTCGCCGCTGTCGTTGCCGCCGTTGTCGATGTCGTTGTCGCCGTTGCTGCCGTCGTCGTCCTCGTCGCAGTCGACGTCGTCGAAGTCCTCCCCCCCGAAGTCGTCGTCGTCCCAGCCGTCCCCGTCCGCGGGGGCGGGGGCGGGCGGGGCCGCCGCGGCGGCGGGTCGGGCTTCGGCCGCCTCGGCCTCCGGCGGAGCGGGCGAGAGCGACGAGCGGTCCGGCGGCGCGCGGCGGGGGACGAAGGACGCGAGGGCCGCGCGTCCGCCGTCCCAGAGCCCTCCTCCCCCTCCTCCGACGCCGGAGTCCGCGGGGGGAGGGGCTCCCGCGGGGGCGGGCGGAGGAGGCGGCGGCGGCGGCGCGACGGCGCTCCCGTCGGGACCTCCGGCGCCGTCTCCCGGGTCGTCCTCGAGGAGGAGGTCGTCGTCGGACCAGGCGCCCCCGTCCCCGTCCCCGTCGTCGGCGTCGGCGTCGGCGCCGGCGTCCCCCCCTCCCTCCCCCGCGGCGACGGCGAGAAGGTTCGGCCGAGGAAGGGGGGGGCGAGAATCCGCTGAGGCGGACGCGGGAGGGGCCGGGGGGAGGGACGCCGCCGCCGCCGCCGCCGTCGGCTCGGGATCGCCCTTCGGGTCCGGATCCGGATCCTCCCGCCGCGGCGGCGGCCGCGCCGGAGGGGGGGGCTGGGGGCGCATCTGGGCGAAGTTGGACCACATGATCTCCTTCTTCGGACGCGGGCTAAGAGCGGACGTCGCAGGCGGAATCGGAATAGGGCCTGGCCACTGCCACGTTGGCTGCCACTGGCCACTGGCCGAGCGACAGCGGGCGGGGCGGGCTAGCTGTGTAAGGCAGTCGCAGGGCGGGCGCGCGCGCGGCAGACGGTCTGACTGGGCCGAGACCAGTCAGGCCTGAGATTCTGGGCATAGCACCAGACCTGATGAACACACAACATGTCTGTCCAGAACTGACGAACACAAAATCGCCAAGACGATTGTAGAACTTCCTCATTAGGAAGTTTCACNGCGATTAGTAGTATCGTAGTGCAAAAGTTAGATATTAGATATCAAAGAACAATTAGCAAGGCAGAGCAAACATGTCTTACAAAAGGCGTTCGGCGAGTCTCGATTCGCCGTCCGAAAAGGTCGCAAGGCCCCCTTGCTGCGCCCTCTCCCCTCGGGTGCGGCACCGTGTCCGTGCTGCCAGCTCCTCTTTCGATGATCTAGCTCAAGTCTCAAGTGCCACCGCCAACGCCACCGCCGTTGTTTGTCCCGATCGAACCGCTCAGCCCTACTCTTCCCGCACCGTGTCAAGTCCGCCCCCACATGGCCCAAATGAACTTAGCCTTCAAATAAATCACCATCGTCTTATTCTTTCTTCGCCGTGCCCGCCTCCCCTCTGAATAATTCTGCCCGTCCGCTTTGGCTTTGGCTTTGATCGGGTCCGAGCACGGTTGGTTAGTTTTGGTCCGAGATCCGAAGCCAGCCAAAGCCAAAGCCTGCAGGCAATGCGATGGCGAATGGCGATGCAAACACAGGATCGACAGAATTTTTGGAGTGTTCGCAATTCACTGCGAATTTATTTTTCAACATTACCATTGAAAAGTTGAGATAATTAGAAACACCCATGATAGATAACACGTCGTGAATCACCTTTATTTACAATAAAATACTAAAATTTCTAAATCGATTCACAATTTTTTACTGTTCTAGACAAAATATTGCTTGCTATGACAAAAGTTTCGAATGTCAACAAAACCTAATCATTGCCGTTGATTTATTATCTGAAATTGATAGTACATTTGCCCTGTTCTGACATTTTGACCATTTTTTTATTTTACGGTTTTTGTCTAGAAAAATTTAAATTGTTAAGCGATACAAACAGAAAATATTCTTCCGTGGTGCTGACTGCTGACTTGTGCCAAGAATGCACAGCGGACGCCGTCTGCATGATTGAGCGCGCTGCGCACCGCACGCCAAACGCACCCAAACATCAGAAAACATCCTGGGCTTTCGTATTTTAACAAACCGCACAAATTCCAATTAACTTAGGAATAAATATATTTTACATATTTTTTAAATTGACGACCAAAATAAGTTCCTACTCCTAGCAACAATTAAACTACGTGATGCGCCCAACAGGCTGGAATGGAACGTGTCAACGATGGAGCATGGAATTCGGAATCCAGCGTGGCAGCAAGTCTGTAACTTTGATTTTGAATCCGACGATTTGAGCTTCGTTTCAGAGAAGTTTGAGATTGTGGGCCAGAACAAAAAACTTGATGGTAATACTTACAGTTACCCACATACAGAGGGTGGAGGCAGCGGCGCTTGCGTCTCATGTCGGGGGATCCAGCAACAACCCCGTCACAGGATACCCTTTCGACTGCCACCTAGCGAAGACACGGCGGCGGCCGACATTGACACTCCCTCCCAGCTCTCTTTCCTCGAGGGAGCGCATGTCATCGGTTCAGTATTTCTGCTCCCTCCCCCCCTAGCTATCGGGCCATGTCCCCGCTTTGCTCCAGCGATGGATCGATGGAAATGATGATGAAAAT
>JALLPA010000336.1:0-19377 GCA_036939895.1 Thalassiosira exigua
GAGCTCCCTCCCTCCGTCGCGGAGGTTGACGAGCTCTACGCACAGTGGGTGTGGAGCCCCGAAGGGGAGGCGTAATCCTTGCCTTCCCGCCCACCCACGCCCGTTGGCGACGTCGCGCTCGTGCGTCTGGAGCCCCGAAGGGGAGGCGTACTCCTTGCCTTCCCGCCCACCCACGCCCGTTGGCGACGTCGCGCTCGTGCCTCTGCCTTCTGAGGCACTGGACGCGTGCCTCCCGGTAGCGCTCGAGGTTCCTGCCGGGGGACTGAACCCACTTGCACGGGCGACGGCGGATGAAGTGGCGTACGTTCTGCCCTCCCGCCCGCCCAGTGCTCCTGACGGTGCGGTACTTGTGCCACTTTCTCCGGCGACGTCGGACGAGGTTGTGGCCAGCGAGGGGTCCCCGCTGGCGGGGGCTCTTGAGCAAACCCCGCCCTCCCCTCCTGATGCTCTGGCTACTGCCGAGGCTCCATCTCCCCCTTCGTCCGCTGGCGTCGATGGGGTCGATGCAGCCGCCCTCCGTCAAGCCTTTTGCTTCGGAGATGGCGGTCACGCCTCTTGTCGTGGGTATCTTGGGCTCGTCCCCTCGCTCTTCTCCCTCCCACCCTCCCGCCACGACGGAGCGCCACCATGTTCGTTGACACCGCCGTTGAGGCCGTCCACCCCGGAGAGGGGGAGGGTTCTCCGCCTCGAAAAAGTGACGTCGCCGCTGCCGACTTCGCCGCGGCCGTCCGCCTCGTAAAGGGGCGGAGTTTCAGCTTTCTTTGGCGACACCACACGACAACCCAACAGCCTTTGCAGAGGAAGCGTATTGGATATTGGGTTGATTCTGTGGCCTCCCTCAGGTATTACCTTCTGGGGGGGTTGATGCTTGACTGAACGATGATGAAGTTTAGACTGATTCCAAATTTGGTCGAAAATATGGTGGACGATTGAATCTGAACAAGTTTAGGTTTGATTTATGTTGAGGGTATGGTGTCTTTTTGGTTTCAAGTTTGGAATTACACGACAACAAGGTTCCTTTTGGATTTGGAGCTTGTTCTTTCGAACTTTATGCTCCTTTTTGGTGAAGGTAGTCTTGCATTTGGCCTTCTTGTGTTCTCTTCGGAGTCCCTTGTTCTCCTCCTCTAGTTAGTTTCTCCACTTTCATTCGTGGACTTGCTCTACTCGCCCACATTCAAGTGTGTGGGGGGGTGATAGAGATAGGATAACACGGTCATAATTCCTCGATACTTACACCATGGCTTCCATCCCCTCATCACCTACTATCCATCGCTCGGCTCCTTCAGTTTTGGGAAACTTCCATGAATCCGCCAAGTATTTTCCCCAAATCATTGAGAGGAACACCCGCTCCGCTGTCCAAGGTGCGCTGCTTGCGGCAAGTAGGGACATCGAGTTGGAAGTTGCTAACCCCACACGGGATGATTCGAAACCACCTATGCTAAATATGACACGTGTTAGTGAAGAGGTTGGTTTCTTCGTTCGAAAGGAGATGGCCGAGACCATGCATGACGATAGCGCTTCAGCGAGGATGCTTGCTTCGTGGAGCAAGAGCGCTGGCCCGCCAGCTGTGATGACCAATCTCCCATGCAATGGCAAGCTTTACCACTCAAAGATGGCAGCATCAAGCAGCAATAACTACAGAGAGGCAAACAACGGTTTAACAAGAATGTCATCGGTCTGACTGCCTTCCAAGAACGAAGACGGTTCGAGCCAAATCCTGTTTCAAGATGGGGTTAACAAGGTGACCCCTAGTAAGAAAATCTATGTTTTGTATCATCAGATATCAATCGTATCTAACGAACCGATGATTTGCTACGTGCAAAAGCTTCACAGAGACCAGTGGTACCATCAGCCATGGCTTCTGCAGCAGCTGCATTTGCAGATTCGTTCAGAGGAGCAGCCCAGCAACCTTTAGCTTCAGCCGCGACCCCAGGTGAGCTCATTGCACGGTCATGCCAAAATATCCATGTCAGGGGCCGTTTTAACTTCCCGGATTCGTTTCGCTGCGTAGCTCCTGCAATGACTGCTGCATATGTTGCTGCAACGGCTAGAGCACCTCCAGTAGCAGCTGCTACGTCTACACGCTCGCTACGCCAGCCTTCGGTAACGGTCCCAATCCTGATTGATCAATTGTCGACACGCCCACCTCTACACCAACCATCCGCCAAGCCACCCACGAAGAGAAAGGCGCCTTCGACCGAGGAGTTACTATTGAGGACCCTCGACAACACGTTGGAAAATCAGGAGCTGGAATGTTTGGACACCAAGCCACCAGCCAAGCCGAAATCGTTCGAAGGCGTCAACCTGTCCTTTTTTGAAGGCCCTGCCAGCAAGGGCACTCCAATCCAATCAACTGTGCAGAAGGACCCCATGGCAGCCGTTCGTCAGCTGATTCAAGTGTAGAAATCATGGAGCCTGATGGTGTTGGAGACTTGAACTTTTTGGTGGATGAGCTCGTGTCACGTGCGCTTCAGCGGTCGTTTGAAGCATCAGGAGCCGGAAACGTCTTCAATGTGGACAAAGGTACATTGGAGCAGTCGAACGAAACCGAGAAGGCAACTGCTCGCGTTCACATGCTCGTCGACAAACGTGAGAAATGCCATCAGCTGACGGCTGCGCTGGTCATTCAAGCATCGAAGAGTGACAAGAAGGTAGACTCGCCTGCGGTCAACAAGATGCTGGACAACGTTTTGAGGCGCTAGTTCATAGATCGATACATTCATTTCATAGACTATCAATTACATAATCCCTACATGTTCAAAGTAAGTAGCGAAGCTACGGATCCTGCACATGCAAGCCAGAAATTCCTGCTTCACTTCATCTGAATTGTCTAGCCGATACTGTGCGAGCCTGAGTGCTATTTGAACAGTATTAAAACATGTTCAATTGGACTGTCAACTGGATAGTAAGGTGCCCTAAAAATGCACACATGGCCGTACATGTGAATCAGCTGCTGAACTAGGATGTTTCTGTGGGAGTTGAGGTTGTCCATGGTAAATACATAGAAGTTCTGCTGAGTACCCTGCCCGATCGACCTCAAGACGTACAATATAAAAGCAATGAACTTGGTTGTTTTGGTGCCTCCTTCATTCCATGTATGAATCCACCTCCTTGCTGGGTGGCCAGGAGTTGCGTCCTCACCAGAAATTGCAGTGAGAATGTTGAGTTTCTTACTGTGTCCGTAAGGCCCAACTTCTCTAACGCGACGAACTATGGATGCCTTCCCACGGCTACGATTGCCAGACTCTACAAACAATGCAGCCTCGTCCAAATCGATGATTCTGCTGCGTGGGATGTTGGCAATGCCAACGGGGCACGGGAGGTACCAGTAATTGTACCTCAGTTGCAAGTTGATGGGAAGCATTGCTTGTTTTGCTGTCGTAGAGGCCCGTTTGATAGATAGGCCGAGTCTGTCTTCGGCCTTCGAGATTTGAGAAGGATTGTAGAAGCACTGGCAACCACCTGCATGATGAAGCCAAATATTGGCCTCGTGATGATTCTCCTTGGGCCAGAGAATGCGCCAGGGAGCGAGCAGCGATGTGGAATTCTTTGCCATAGCCGTGGCTCCTCCCTCGACCAGATGGGCGATGACGAAACGGAACGACGGTCTTCAGCCTTGGGAAAATCTTCGCCGTTCGGTGAGGTGCCATCGGAGAGGTCTGGCCAAGGTCTGGCTGGAGAGACTGTTGATCTCGCGCTCTCGCGCCCACTACACATCAAAAATCGAATTTAAATTTCAAGTTGCATCCTAGAGAAAACCTTCGTCGCAATATCAGATCGCGACACCAGAGGGTTTTCGTTCCCAAAAGACGTGAAATTCGTAGTATCTTCTGTCAAAGTGAATGGAATCTGAATGAATAACAAGGCCTTCTTCGTGGCTGGAAAGGGCCAGCGGCTTGGATTTGTCCATCCCATCGGCACCACGAGCAGTTCGTCCGGCTCGACGTAGTCCGGCAACAACAAGAGGCCTCCCGCAAAGTTGACAGCGCTGCGCACTGCGAAGGGCGTCTCATCCTGACCCCGAAATCCCTCAGCTCCAACGCGTCGTAGTAATCCGCCCAGCAGCTTTCCGCCACAACGATCGCCTTCTCTTCGATCGGCTCCTCATCGATGAGCACCTTTGGCTTTGTCGGATTTGACCCTCCTTCCGCTTTCCAGAATTGTTGATCTCCCGTTCTTTGGACAAGTTCTCGTTTCTCTGGACCAGCACGTGCGATTGCAACGGAGCGGCCAACGTGACAAAGAGGGAGCCGCCGGCGCTGCACACAAGACCATCGTACACGTCGTACGACCTCACGTCATAGCTCGCGTCCCCGCTCGCAACTTGCTTCCCCGTCTCCTTGCAACACAGCGCCCAACACCTCCGTCTTCAGCGACCACAGCAACCACCACCAAGCCGCGACATGGAGTGCACCCTGGAAGGGACACTTCATCAGGCACTCAACGATGCCCGCGATGAGGTAGTACACCCCCCTGGTTATGCTCCTTCCGACCCATGGGACGTCGAGGGATGCGATGCGGTCGGCCTCCCACAGCCGGGAAAGGAATTCGTTGAGCTGGTCATCTTCTATCGCTACAATGCCATGGAGGAGTCCGACAATGACGTACTGCAGGGCGAAGGCACCGTGGAGGTCGACCTCCCGTTCCCCTTCGGATTCGGGGCGGTTGACGTTGTCGTCGCATTCGTCGTCGTCACCGCCGCATTCCCCCCCGTCGCCTTTTGTCTCGTCCCCAGCCACCGGTGGTGCCCCCACCATCCCCCGCCTGAAAAGATGTCCTCCGTGGCCCGGGAGAAGTTGCAGCTGTTACGGAGGTACATCCGCGTCCCCTTCCGCATGGAGGCGACGCCTGCGTCAAACCTCCGCCGGGCCTCGGCGCCTGTCGTGGCGGGCGAGGAGAGGCAGCGGCGGAGCGGAAGCGGCCGCGCGGCGCCATGGAACTGACCACGAGAGGTCCACCCCAGCCAAAGCGTGCCCCTGTGCCTTGTTTCTTGTTGCTTGGCCATTTTTGGCGGCTTCTGGATGGTGGGGGGATTTGACACAGGACATATGCTAGAGTTTACCCCCCGGGTCAGTCCTACCTCTAGAGGTAAAAAAACCCACAATCAGCTGAAATGATATACAAATTATGGGGGGGGGGGTGAACTCTAGAGAGGAAGGTCTCTAGAGGCCCCATGACATCCTACATAAATGCACTAGGTAAAGCCCTGGTACAGTATTTTTTGCTGCTACGAAGCTTTGGGCCACCCCAGGGGCAAATGCTTAGAAAATTAGCACTGCTAGAATAAATATGAAAAACCCCAGGGTCAGTATTTCTAGTCCATTTTATCCCCCAAGCTTCATTCATGAACCGGAATAAGTAGAATCGCGAGTCAAAAAAACACTTCCCTTAACTCTCGATGCAACCGGCTTCACACAACGCACGAACAACACGCACTGGGCTCGGAGACGCCACAACTCCTTCCGCTCATCACCATAAAAAGATACAATCATGCGCCCCACCACATGAACCTGTCGTTCCACACGAACCTGTCGTTCTAATGTATTATTCCTACGCGGGATAAATCATTTTTGGATTGTCAGCTGACCAACGAGCGCCAGGTTTGTGTGGCAAATACTGTGAGCATCAGGTTCATGTAGCGGGTCGCATGATGGCCCCAAGATCCCGCTGAGCCCGCTCGAAGGCGCTCGCCCACTTGCTCCGCCGGAGGGCTCGCCGTGCGTCGTGGTGGCATCGTCAGACATGGCGCACGTTCACTCCATTGAGGTACACGGATGTGTGGCCGCCTGAGTCTTCCAGGTGGGAGGCAAAGTGTAGCATCTATGTGCTTTGTGATGCATCGTTGATTAAGGAAGTGCCGGGGGTGTTGGCCTTTGAGTAATCAATTGGGTAGGGGGTGATTGCATACATAGTAGTTTCTGTTCGTGCAAAAATCTGAGCCTTTTGTTAGCGTCAGTTAGTAGAAATTGAGGGGGGGGAGTTTGCTAGAAAATATGGACTGCTAGAAACTTTTAGGAAATACCCCGGGTCAGTAAAAATATCCACAACTAGAGCTAGTTAGAGAGCCATTTGCTGCCGGAACCCTCTCTGGTGAATCAGGGGTCAGTTTTTCTAGTCCATCTGACGTCATGGGGCCTGTTCATTGTAGTCATTAGTGTGCTGTGTGCACGCGCGCGTCACTCAGTCTGATCGACCGACATCCTACAACATATCGCTTTTATCGCCATGAAGTGATGTCTTTGTATGCCATATCTTTGAGTTTGGAGAAGGATGCTGAAAAAAAGCGATGAAGGAAGATGAGGGGGCGCGCGCGCGGGCAGGCGAGCAGGAGCTGCGGCAGGGCGGGGGTCCTCGCGACCCACAACAACTGGCCGATCCTCTAGTAGGTACTGGTGGGGCAGGGTCGGTCGCGGCAGCGCCTTGTGGCTCAAAGCTATCAAGGACATGCACTGTAGGTATGGTCTCGCTCCAATCATGCAGTACAGTGTCCCATATCTTCCCAAAACAACAATAAAAAATACAGAGGCATCAAACCAACATGTTCGGTATCCAGTCTTTGTGTTTGGCGGCGCTTTTGCTCAGTGCGAAGGCACACGAATTTGTGAGGCCGGATATTCTGCGCGAGAGCGTTCACGATCAGGACAAACTTTCACCACAGGATCAGGTAAGCATGGTGTTTTTTTTCTGAATTGCTGCGTTATTCATTCGATCTTTTCTTTTCGACGAATTCATATTTCGGTGTCCCTCCCATTGCGTTGATATGTTATGCAACGTTTTCATTCGATTGAATCATATGTTTGTCCAATGAAATCCCAAAGAGTCCTCAAGTTCTCTCCCAGAATGATAACATCCCCAGTGGACTCCGTGGGAATAGTGGCAGCAGTGGGGCTCTGCTGTCTGCAGGGCCATGTGACGGTTTATGTCCTGGGTCATTTGATGGGACGTTCCCTTACGGATGCAACGCGTGAGTCTCACTCTAATACGTCCACTTTCCTATGAAATAGTTTCTCATTATGAACCGCACATCAGGAATCTTGGATCTGACATTATTCAGTATGGATGCAACTCAAGAGGCGACTGCTCCTACTTGAAGGAAGGCCAAAGCTATCCGTCAGGCTCTGACTGGTGCACATTCAAATCATCATCACCAGGTCCAGCACCAGCACCCGCTCCCGCACCTGCCCCTGCACCAGCGCCAGTGCCGACACCCTCAAGCGAGCGTTGTGGTTGCGAAGCGTGCACCGCAGCATGGGGGGCTCACACAGATGCCGATTCCACTTGTGGAAGTCGCATCCAGTGGGTGCAGAACAATATGGGTTCCACCGAAAGAGAGGCGTGCGACTTGGTTGCATCGGAGTTCCCAACCATTTGTCCCTGCGGCTCTGGGTGTGGTCCAGCACCTGCCCCTGCACCTGCCCCTGCACCATCTCCAAGTGGTCAGGGTGGGAAATGTGGCGGGTGTGTCAACAGCTACAAACAAGATTCTACGGTTGATACAGCCACTGATTCATGCCAGAAGTACCTGTGGGGTCCAACGGGCGACAACACCATGGCTTGCTTTGCCTATGGTGAGAAAAAACAATGGATCTGTCTGAATTCCGTTTCTAGGCTTTGCTGATCGAGTGCATTGAATAACGACAGGCGGCCCCACGGACCATTGCGCTCTTGATGCCAATAATGACAGAGCAGAGGACCGGGGTAAGAACTTGTTTGATATTCTATTTGATGTACTCTATGCTGACCTTATGCCCTTTCTCTGTGTGTTACAGGAATGAACAAGGATCCTTCCTCTTGTGAAGGAGACACCTTCTACTTGTGGGACGAGCCAGACACGCAAGGCCTCGACTATGTATGGACTGCACGACATTGGCTTGAGTATTCTAGCAAATTTGCGACTCAGCTGGCCGGACTGAGGGCCCGCGGGGTCAAGATCACCACACCACTTATCAGGTGAGTGAAAACCGCTGACTCTAGAATTACCGTGCATCTACCATGTAAAAAACGGATGCTTACACTAGAATCTACCCTGTGACACATTCCACTTATCAGGGCTGGTGATGAGGGAACTATCGCGAGAAACGCTGACACATTCTTTGGAGCATGTGGTGCGGCTTGCACCACTCCCGGTCATCCTGCCTACATCGACGTTCTTGCCGTCAACGCTTTCTGCGGAGAATGGAATGTGGGTGCTTCTGGGTGCTTGGGCGGCGCAAGTTGGATCCATGGGCAGGTGAAGCCCATTAGCCAAAAGTTTGGCAACATACGTGTGTACATCACGAATTGGTCTCGCATCCACACCACCAGTGCCCAAGAGCAAGTCGATGCAATTGATGGCACCGATGGATTCTTTCCCTCCGGAGGCGTGAGTCCTGCGCGCTTTCCTTTTTTATTCTAATGAAAGTCAGGAAACACAGTGTTCATTTATGCCTCTCGCCATTCGCGCTCAAAGGTGATTGATCGTGTTTATTGGTTTGGCGCAGAGGATGCATATGCCCCTAGCCCTGCCACGAAGTATAACATGATGTTGACCACTGAGGTCAATGACAAAGACGGAAGCAGGCAAGTTGGCGGCACGTTTCAACTTCTGTATATAAACTTCACACCATCGCTCATATCACTTGGCACCTTTTGTCTCCTTCAGGACTACCCTCGGGGCTCTTTGGAAGAGAAAGTGTGACAGTCTTTGAGGGATTCAAGATTACTTGTGGTATAAGCAAGCATTAGAGGCGGGGTTAGCGCACGAAGATTTGACAAGAGCAAAGGGGAGGAGAGGGTTGGTAGTTCAAAGGACAGTTGTACAGTACAAAATATATGTGGCCCAAAAGAAACAAGAGGTGATGGCTGAGCCTCAATAAAAAAGCAAAATAAAAATGTTCTTGTTTGCCTTAGACTACTGTCTGTCAGATTTTTGAGGTATGACTGGTGGGAGTGGATTGAATCGGCCCTTTGCGATAGAGCACGGAGAAGAATCTGACGGTACAGGACAAAAATGATGCAAGAAATTATACGTTGTATATCAAAGATTTATATTACCAGATTGCATATTATCATTTGCAACACCCGATGATGGCTGGTCATACCATACCACGGTCTGTCCAGATTTTGTTGCAACTAGCCTCATCCTCCTCTCAAATAGCCTCATCGAACTGACGCTTTGTTTCTTGGCTCATGTCGTATCGTGTACCTACCCCTATCGTACTGTCCGCCACCAGCTTTCTCAGATTTTGGGCCCACCCTGACCATATTCTCATTGTTGGTTCCTTAACATGTAATTCAATTGTTATCGAGTATTATGGCCTTCCGTCCTCAAAGCCAATGCTTCATCGCCATCACGATGTGGCGACCATCAAATCCGTCTTGGGTTTCACATTGTCTCGCGCTCGCTTCTCCTTGCCCTTCTTCTTCTTGCCCCGGCGTTGACGTTCCTCCCTTGGGGCTGTGACGTCCTTTTCCTTCCCCTTCGCTTCCTCCTCCTCCCGCGCCCTCGCCGCGATTTCCGCCTCGATCTGCCTCTGCTCCTCGATCAGATCGTTCATCTCCCGGTCCCTCCGCTCCTGCTCCTGAATTTCCCCGATGGACGCCGCCCGCTCCCGCCGCCGGACGTACCACCGATTCCCGTCGATGCGACATACCTTGTCCTCGTTCCCGCGGATCGCCTCCTCCTCTCGCTGGATCTCGGAGAAGCTCTTGGCCGTCGACGAAGCGCGACTCGAAGGCCGCGCGGCCTCGTGCGATGCATGGGTCGTGCGATCGGCGCCCCAGCTCGTCGCGCGGCGGCAGTTCGAGGGTCGGGCGCCCCAGCTGGCCCCCGCGCTGGTTGCGATGCTGCGCATTTCGCCGCCGCCGCCTTTCTTCATGAACGCGCTCAACGGGACGGACGACCCGGGACTCGAGGCGGGAGCTGACTTCTTCTTCTTTGGTGCGGCCGTTGGCGGGGACTTCAACAGAGTCGGCGCTCTGGCTTTCGGCGTGCCAACCAACGCCACTGGTGGCTTGGCGCGAGAAGCGGGCGAGTTGTTTTCCCCCGGATCGACAACAGGGCGAGCCCTCTCCTGGTCCTCGTTCAAAATGTCTTGGAACGACTTGGACCTCGCCTTCCTGTAGGATGACGGCGACTTGCTCGCGGCATTCGGCGTGCCCCAGATGCTCGCCTTCGGCCCGTCTGATGACTGCTCTCGCCGCGGGGTCGCGTGCTCTTGGCGAGCGCTGCCGTTCCCCCCCATCAGCTGCAAGCGTTTCGTCGCCATCATGCTCTCGGCCACGCTTTTCTCTTCCTCCGCCCGGGAGTGCATGAGGCGGTTCCGGTGCTTCCTGCCATTGACGTGTAATGTATAGCTGTCTCCGTCGGGGCAGGAAATGCCGCATATGTCACAGCAATACTTATTGGGAGCGGGAACCTTGCGTGAAGTTGGGACCTTGGCTCCAGGAGGTTTGGCCGGACCGTCTTGAAACAATTTTGCCGGAACTGGACGTGGCTGTGGGTCCTTCGACCTCGTCACTTTTGATGAAGAATCTTTTAAGGCGAACTCTTTTTTGAAACCGACAGCGCTGACTTCCTTGATCGGCTCGACGGCATTTGTCTGATCGTTCTCCCTTTCTTCCCTCTCTTTCTTTTCCTTCATTGTGCTGCAAGGTTGCTGCTCCGCTTCCTTGGATCTCTTGATCTTCTTCGCTCGAGGGACGACGGTCCCCGCATATTGCTTCAAGAGAGTCCTGCCAGCACAAAACCAACCCTCATCGTACGCCACGCGGTACAGGAAGGGGTGAAACGCATCGTCCATTCGGTGTTCCCCGCTCGATCCGACAATGGTCACGGACGAGAGGAACGCCGCGAAATCGTTCTTGTTTCCCACGGCCAAGACGCCGTCGAGGTTCCTCCGCACGAAGCTCTCGCAGAAGCGGACGAGCGGCCGGCAATCGAGCCGACGAGCGACGAGGGCCACGGGAAGGACGTTGAAGATGTCGACATTTCTGGACGTCTCCAGGGCCGCCAGCTCCGTCAGCGTCGGCGGCCGCTCCAAGCTCCGCGGGAGGGGCGGGAGCGACGTCCCCGCCAGCAGCACCGTGTGCTCCCTCGCGGCCGCCACGGCCACGGCGCGGTGCACCCGCTCGACCCGTCGCGGCATCGGCTGGTATCGCACCCCCCGGTGTCCCAAGACGTCGCGTCCGTCCGAGGCGCCCCAGGTGAACAGGCGTCCGTCGGCCGTGACGACGGCCGTGTGGGATTCGGAGGCGGAGACGGCGGCGGCGAGACCCCCGCCGTTCTCGGGGAGCATGCCCGCGACGAGGCGGGGGGAGGATATCGGAGAGGCGGAGGAGGACCCGTGGCCGCCGCTGCGCGGCCTCTGGCGAGGTCGGGACGTAGTGGCCCAGTCCGACTCCGCCGATGGACGGGGCTCCCTATGCCCTCGTCTTCCCGAGGAATCGCTCCCCTCGACGCCCAGGCTCTCCGAGTGCAGGCCCCAGGTGTAGACGCGTCCGTCCGCCGCGATCGCGACGCTGTGGTGCTTGGCCGCGGCGATGGCCGTGGGGTTCGCGCAGGCGGCCCGGCGCCCCGGGCCCCCCCCCGCCGCGCCGCCGCCGTCCGCGGAGGGGAAGGCGATGCGCAGCGGCGCGTGGTTCCCGTGCCCCCACGCGTAGACGGCGTTGACGGGGAGGGTGGCGAGGGCGGACGACCGGCCTCCGGCCGAGGCCGCCGCGACAGCAGGGGGGGCCGTCAGCACGAGGGTGGAGAACTCGGCGGCTGCAATCGCGACGGCTTTTCGGCGAGGAGTCGCGGACCAGAGGCCTTCCACTCGCCGAGGGAGGTGGCGAGACCGGCCGCTGCCGGCCTGAAGAGTCGTTTGTTGATGGGGATCGATTGGATTTGCCCAGTAGTAGTAGTAGTAGTAGTAGTAGTAGTAGCAGTAGTAGTAGTAACAGCAGCAGTGGTGATCTCAGCCGGGGCCTCAGAACAACAAATAATTTGGCACACACGCAGAACGCACGACTTACCTGGGACGACCCCGACGACGTCGTCGCCGCGGAAGCCACGAACGTCCCCAGCTGCCCCGACCGATTGTCCCCCCAGCAATACACCTCCCCCCTCCTCGTCAGCGCGACCGAGTGCCGATCCCCCGCGGCCACGGCGACGGCGAACGTCGCGCGCAGCTCCCCCCCCACTCGGCGCGGCGCCAGTCGAGCCCCCCCGCTCCCGCCGTCGTCCCCCTCCTCCTCGCGCGCGCATCCCAGCTGGCCGAACCCGTTGGCGCCCCAGGCGTAGACGTCGCCGTCGGCCGTAGAGCAGAGGGAGTGGTCCGAGGCCGCGGCGATCGAGGTCACGGCGCGCCGGGCCAGAGGGCCGAGGATCCGCGTCGGGAGGGGACGGTGGGACTCGTCCCCGGTGCCCAGTCGTCCTCCCTGAGAAGCGCGGCGCGAGCGAACGCACATCGGTTAAGGTTGCCGGCGAATGCAGAATGGACTCGTGTGCCTTCGCAGAGCATCCGTCGCCGAAAGCCAACGGCAACCGAATTCGCTTTTGCAACGTGTTTTCATCTAAGGCGAGCATCGACGAAAGCAACGTCCGTTCCTCCGGGACGTAGGCATCGATGCAACGACAACAAAAATGTGCGGCCGCGCCGACGTCCCGTCCCCGATCCGACGTTAGGATTCGGGAAGTCCCGACGCCGAGGATCCAGACGTCCCAACGTTCGGCGCGAACCGCGCACGTGCACCCTTTTCGACGCCCTTCGACGACATCTCTGCCCTCTCCTTCCACAACGGGGTGTCTCTCTCACCTTCCCCAGCCCGAACGAGAACAGCCGCCCGGACCGCGTGGCCACGAGGGTGTGGTGCGCGGCGGCCGCCGCCGCCGCGGCCGGAGAGTCCGCCGCTCCCGCGTCCGCGCGAGCCGACGACCGCCCCCGTCGCATCCCTCCGAGGGCGAAGGCCTCCACCCTCCGCGGCCTCGGTCCGGCGTCGTCCGCGGCGGGGGACGACGACGACGAAGACGAGGAAGACGACGACGACGTCGCTTCCCGCGATCCCCCCGCGGCGAACCGCGGCGTCCCGAGGGCGCAGGCGTCGGCGTGTCCGAAGGTCAGGACCTCGCAGCCGTAGTCGTCCCCCTCTTCCTCCTCCCCTCGCCGATTGGGAATGCTAGCCTCTTGCGAAGCCTCGTCGGCTCCGTCGCCGTCGGCCAGGGCGCCGAAGTCCGCGTCGTCCGGCGGGACCAAGTCGTTGTCGGCCCCGTTTGAATCTGAATTTTCATCATCGTCGTCTTCTTCGTCATCATCATCGTCGTCGTCGTCGTCGCCGTCGCGGTCCGAATCGACGTGGAAGCTGCCGCTCCTCCCCCTCCCCCTCCGCGCCTCGCCCCCCTCGTCGTCGCCTCCGTCCTCCGGCCCCCCTCGGCCGCGCTCGAGGTCGCGCTCGTCCCCGAAGGACGCCGTCCCCCCCCTCCTCCTCCTCCTTCCGGGACGGCTCCCGGGGTCCTCGTCGTCGCCCCAAGAGTTGTCGCCCGACGCCCTCCCCTCGATCGGCCGCGCGGACGCGATCCGACACTTCTCCAAGTCGGACGCGGACGTCCGTCCCAGCAGCGCGAGGGGGGTCCATCCCTCTCGATCCTTCGCCGCGGCCAGGTCTTCGATCAGGAGTCGCGTCGGCTCGTCGTCGTCGTCGTCCCCCCGGTGGACGCCGCGGAGCAATCGCAACGGATGCTGAAGCTGCTGCTGCTGTCGCGGAGGGGGAGCGGCGCCGTTATGGGCACCGTACCCAGACGAAGCGGGGATCGAGGCGGGGGTCGACGCGTGTTTCAGGAGCAGCAAGATCGTCGTCAGATCTCGCTCGAGGACGGCCTTGTGGAGGGGGGTGTACCCGCTCTCGTCGTCTCGCGCCAGGAGGAGCCGACGGAGGTGCGACGCTTGCCGCTGCGGCTGGTTGCCGTTGCCGCCGCTGCTCTTGCCGCCGCCGCCGCTGCCGCGCGGAGGTTGTTGCTGCTGTTGCTGCTGCGGTCGATTCCGCCTCTGGGAGTCGATCAAAGCGTCCAATTCCCCCGTCCTTCGGAGGAGGGAGTCCGTCAGGAACAAGCCGTTCCGTGTGGCGGCCTCGTCGCCTTCGCGATCGCCTCCCGAGGGGGCCATCGCGGCCATGGTAACGGCGCGGTGCAAGGGCGTCGACGTCCCCGTTCCGCGGCCGTGGACGAAGCGCTCGATCAGCGAGGAGCACGCGGCGACGTCCTCCCGAGACGGCCGAGTCGCCGCCGGCCGAGGGGGCGCCGGACCCGCGCTTCCCCCGCCGCCGCCCAGGCTGGACGAGCGGTGCCTCCTCCCCATAATCTGTTTTTTTTCCTGGGAGAAGCCAAAAGGTGGAAGGAGGTCGAAAAGCTCCCCGTTGTTCCTTCCGATGTCGTTTGCCCGCTGCTGCTGCGGCTGCTATTTATTTTTCTTGCCGATCCGCCGTCCCGCTGCTAACAACAACTTATAAACCCTGCTGTTGCTGTGCTTGTGCTCGTCTCGGAGGGGGTGGCTTTTAGGTCATTCCTGCCGATGCCTCCGGTCGTTCGTTGTTGTTGCCGCCGTCGCTGGCGAAAGCGATCTTCTGCGATGCGCAGTCGCCCGTTTTCCTCCGCGTGTCCGTGGAAAGAGCGAGGGTGCGAACCGACGATCGACGGACCTCCTCCCGACGAGAACGAACCCCGCCGCGATGGAATGGGGGGTGCAAAGCGCTATCGCGAAATTTTCGAGGTCGAGTCTAGTGCTGATAGTATCGGATCGGACGACCTTCTGGGCCTTGGACTTGGAGAGGGTGGGGGAGGGGGAGATGCCGCCGCCGCCGCCGCCGGCCGATCCGGCGGCGGGCGCGGGCGCATCGGTTTCGTCTTCATGGTTGGGGGGATTGGAGTGAAATGAAAATGATTCGAACGGTGACGGTGCGAGATAAACGTCACACGTCATTTTGATTCGCGTTGTTGTTGCACCCTCAACGCGGTTTCTCTTTTTACTTTGATTTGCGTCCAAAATCTCCCGAATCTGCGGGGGGGAAGACCGTCTCGGAAAAAATCAACGCAGAAAACGGTCGGATCGGATGGAGCGTTCCGCTCGCTTTAACCTTGGTATCATCCCGCGTGGGAATCAGTGGAGATTCTTCCGCATCCTCGCTCTCCCCCCTTTCGTTCGATCGTATCGTCCTATGATGTGTGTAACGAAACTGGTCCTAATTACACGCGGCGTTTTCCGTTACGCACGGCTAATTACAAAAACACGGTATCGTACCGTGCGATTACAAAATTGTGGCGCGACTGACTCGTTACATATTTGGTGATTAGTTGAAAACTGTGCGTGTAAGTAGGACTGATTCGTTACATCCGNCCCGTCGTTTTTTGACCCCGTCGTTTTTTTCGCCGCCCCGTCCCGGCCCGACCGACGAGATGGTCTGCGCCTTCACCTTCGCCCCCGCCCCTCCGGCTCCGGGGGTCCAGCCTCTTCGGCGCCGGTGGAGGCGGAGGCGGAGGGGGGGTGTCTTCGACTCCCTTTCCCCCCCCTCTAGTTCCCGGCGCCGGCGGAGGAGCCGGGGGAGCCGGAGACGGCGAGACGACGCGGTGGGGAGACGGCGGTGTGACTCTTGGGGCGACGGCGGCGGCGCGGAGGAGTAGGGGGGGGCGATCCTCCCCACTCCTCGCGGTGACGACGACGACGATGCTGCGCGCGACCGCGGCGTTGCTGCTGCCGCTGCTGCTGCTGCTCGCCTCCTCCTCTTCCGCAGCGGCCTCGGGCGCCTCCTCCGCGGCTCGGCCGCGCCGAATCCGTCGGCTCGTCGCTCCCCCCCCCC
This sequence comes from Thalassiosira exigua, assembly GCA_036939895.1. Classification (NCBI taxonomy): domain Eukaryota; phylum Bacillariophyta; class Thalassiosirophyceae; order Thalassiosirales; family Thalassiosiraceae; genus Thalassiosira; species Thalassiosira exigua. Next base: position 15,808 of record JALLPA010000336.1, read on the forward strand.
TCGATCCCGATCGGAGGACTCCGGTGAGATTTTCCCGAGAGTCCCTCGCGGCCCGCTCGGCAACCGCTCTGCATGCACGGCGACGGACGCTCGCTGGCGAACTCCATTCTCTCGCGACCTCCGATTTCCGACCCTCGCCCTCTGCATCTCGATTCGTGCGCCCCGGACGTGCAGGACGACGACGCGGGCTCGATGGGCTCGGAAGGAGAAGGAGGAGGAGGAGGAGGGAGGGGGGAGCCCCTCTCACCCGAGGCCGTGGACGGGGGCGGGGGGACGAACGTCGGCGGCGAGGAGCTGAGCGATTTCGCCTTCGCATCTTTCTCACGCGGTCCCCACTTGTCTTGGAGCTCGCGGCGCGACGACATCGACGCCATCCCGCAGTCAAAGACGGGGGGGTGCAGTTCCGGGTCCTGGGAGATCTGGACGACAGGAGGGTTCTCTCGGGGGCGCGGGGGGAGCTGAGGGCGCTGGAGGCTGCGGGGGAGCGGGCGGAAGGGAGGTCAGAGTACCTCGATATCGGAGGGGCGGCAGGAGCCGGGGCAATCATCGAAGGAGTGGCAGCGGAGGGGGCAGATGGCGCTCCTCGCGAAACCAAGACTTGGATCACTCGCTGCTGGAGGAGGTGATCGAGGAGGAGGAGGGGGACGGGATCTTCGGCCTCGCCGACTCGTGCGCCGTGACGATGGACTACCTGTGCGGAGGCGACGCGCAGAAGCAAAGTCGAAGTAGGCGGCGGCGGAGCGGTAGGAGGGACGAGTGCGGGGAAAAATCGACTGTGACGGGAGTTCGTCGACCCCCTTGCGGGGAACCGATACAGGTTGAGCTAAAGGTGGCAGAGCTGTTGAAGGAGGACCCACCTCCTTCAGGCCTCCAAAATAATGCACAGTGGTGCAATATAAATAGTGCAAAGTGCAAGCATTGACTTACTAGCATATTCTAACTAAATGAATATCATACACCCTCAGTTATGTTGTGACAAACTAAAATAACCACTGCTATCAGAGCAAACATCATGCATGTATTTGTGCGGAAAATACGATGGTATTATTGTGTGTAAGGTCGAGGTCCATCCAGTAATGCTCAGACCCTTGCCTTGGCATCCCCCACCCTTGTCCCAATGCCCTCCTGTTGCATTGTTTAGTCAGAAGGCAACCACCTCAAGCCCAACCAAAGGAGCTCAGGGGCTCACTACCCCATCTCGAAACGATTTTTCCGACGTGCCTCACAGCCCGCTCCGATACCAGAAGAATGGGCCGCGCTCCCTGAACCCCACCAGTCCTCGATCCCTCCCCCGCCGCATCCGCCCCCCCGGTGCCCCCGTCGCGCGCATTCCGTCGTCCCTGTTCCACGACCTCCCTCCCCCGCCGGTTTGGACCTCCGCGCCCACCCGGCGGCGCCGGCGCACCCCCCCCTCCTCCCGCCGCATGGCCGGGTGGATCGGCACGACGTCCGAACGCCCCCTTCGTCCCAGGTGGTCTAGCGCCGCCGCGAGGGTCCGGCGCGCGCAGACGCGACGGAGAAACTGGCGGAAGAACGCGCGGGTGCACGCCTCGACGCGGAAGGGCAGGGCGTCTTTGTCCTCTCCTTCATTCTTCTCCTCCACCTCCTCGATGTCCGGGGCGGACTTGGCGGCGGGGGGAAGTCGAGCCCGGCGAGGACCTGACACCAGTAGTAGGGCCTCCGTCGGCCGTCTCCGGCGTCACTTCCCCCGCTAACAACGCTTCGACCCTCGCCTCGGCCCTCGGCCCCCTCGTCGTCCTCCAACAACGCCAAGGACGCGTTCGGTCCCGCGATCCCGTCGTCCCCCGGAAACAGCTTCTCCAGCAGGCCCTCGCGGTCGTCCGAGCTGGCGCCCGCGAGGACCACGTCCACCTCCTTGTCCAAGGAGAAGGATGCCGTGCGGGATCGGCTGGGCAAGAGCGCGGCCGTCGCCTCCAGGGGGGGATCTCGGAGGGGCTCAGGGTCAAGACCACCCTCCAATCGCCCTCGTCCCCTCCTCCCTCCCCTTCGTTCGGCAACGCGGCCTTCGCCTCCATCCCCCGCGCGCCGACGAAGCCGTCGAGCAAGTCCTTCCCCTCCTTCCGTCCGGAGGCGGCGTTTCCCGCCCCGCTCCCGCCACCCGCCCCCTGCTTCTCCAGCGATGACCAGGCGTCCATGTATCCGCTCAGCTGGACGAACAGCGGAACCGCTCGGATCGGTCCCGGGAGCGACGGGTCACGTCACGAGGAGGTTCGCCTCGAGCACTTTGGCCTTTCGCTTCTCCTTCACCTCGTCCTTCGCGTCAGGTTCGTCGCCTGCCATGGTCGCGTCGCCGTCGCCCGCCCCGGCCCCCTCCCCCTCCTCGCCCTTGCCAACGTCGTCGTCGTCGTCCTCGTCGTCCTCGTCATCCAGCACGTCCCCCCACACCCCTCTCAAGCGCCCCAACGAGCGTCCCCCCTCGTCCCGACCCTCCGCCCGACGCTGTCATCACGACCCACCTCCGACACGACCGATAGAGTCCCCCGGCGCGCTCTGCCGACGTGATCATCAGGTCCATGTCCCCCGCGTGGTGGTGGCGGCGGCGGCGGCGTGAATGGAGACACGGGTGCCGTGGTCAATGACGCTAGCAAGCCGCCATGGTCATGATGGGGAGTGGGGAGAGAGGAATTTGAATAGGCTTGAGTACCATCCCTAACTTTGCCTACACATTTGGACACAGTCATTGGATTCCGACAACAGAGGGCTTGACCGCAGAAGAAGAGGTGGAAATGTGGAGGGGACTGTATCCTCCATACCCCACACGAGATGGCCTGGTGCTGGCAAACGACAGTATTACCAGTGACAGTTCAAACAGTTCTACCACCGACGCTTCAAACACTGACTCTTCGTCCACTTCTTTCATTCCCAGTAGCAGCGAGAGCGATGAAGACCTTGAGATTGACGATTGAGGTTGGCAATCAGAGGCTGGCATTCAGATTGATGAGGATGGCATTGCAGTTGGTTCTAGTAGGTGAGTCTTTATTTCTTACATTAATGTTTGACGTCATATAGATCTAACCTGTCTATGTTCAACCTCCAAAATCGCAGGGTAACTTGTTGTTCACATAAGTCCATGTTAATCCCATCATCGGTATTCCTGTCTGCAATCGCTAGGTCGAGATCATTCAACCCAAAAGTGAGAACTCTATCTTCCTTGCTCATGATTTTTCGACAATACCGTCTAATCAAGTCGCACTGCCTCATTAACCTGCCGTGATCAGACTTCTTCAAGCTTAAGTGGTAAGCTGCTAAGATTGGGTCTGACGGCAGTGTCAACAGAAAATGACATAAGCACAAATTTGTTGTGGTATGCGAGCAGCCAATTGCGGACAATCCACCAATTGTCTTTGTGCTTGTTAATGACCTCATCCAATATTCTCACCGCCCATTGTTTGTCCCCTCTACCATATTGCTGTCCGATTTCGGCCAAGCAATTGCTTGGACAAAAGGTTAGTAGACAAATAAATTGCGAATATTGGTTCTATGGATACGTGTAATCACTCACTTCGCATAAAACCCTGGAAAAACAGGTATCCTCCTAAACATGTCCAC
>JALLPA010000337.1:0-16290 GCA_036939895.1 Thalassiosira exigua
AACTTTTATGATAGTGGGCGTTTTCGATTTCGTCATTCTCCTAGAGATAGTACGGCAACAAACTCCGCGTAGCGCTAGCCCGCGTAGCGGGCTAGTAATCAATAACTTGTCCCCGTCATTGAAAAAATTATTGTACAATCTCAATAGATATCTAGCTGATTCAAGCACCCCATTGTCAGACGTCGCTCATGTGTCCACCACCTCCCCCTTCTTAATATCCTCCCCTCTCTCTCACCGTCTCCTTGAGGTTAAGATACAACTGAAATGTATGCCCCCCACCCAACCCTACTGCATGAGGCCACAAGCACCAATCAACCGGCCGTATGCCTTTGCAGGTAGAGGGTCCGGCCCATTATCTAGAGACTATTTTGCTTAAATACGATGCACGTATGTTTTCAAAAGTTGGCTGGTGGTAGACAGACGCCCAAAAATAGCGCCCTCAAATCCAACTCCTCTCGAAGCCACTTTTCCTCAGATCGGCCCGCCGAAAACTGGTGCACCATGCCGCCCAAGGATGATTTTATTCGTCGTCGCCAGCGCCTCCTCATCCACGCCGCGGCAAACCCCCGCTTCAGCGTGACCATTACCCCCTTTTCTTCACGCCAAAGCGGGGCTTTTGTCCGCGACGCTCTAGTTTGGCCCCTGCACGTTAAACAAGAGCAACGGCCATCATTGTCGCTGCACCGAAAATTTGCCTCGGCCTCAAAACGACCCGCCCTCCCCCACGCCCAGCCCCTTCCGTCCGCTTCCGCCGCTTCCCTGCCCTTCCCCATCCACCCCCAATACCTCCAGGTCCTCCTTTATGCCCGGTCGTCGCTGACGCTTTCTGATTTCGACACTGCGAGGCCGAACTGATCGACGGATGGACACTCCAAGGTGAGGTCCAGTAGTTATATATACGTCCGCTTTCGCCGCCCCCAGCCCTTCCTCATCCCCCCCACCCACCCCCCACCCCCCCGCCGTCGCCTTCCGAAAGTGGCTGTTGATGTCGGGAGGCACGACCGTTGGTTGTATTTGTCCCCCCGTTCAGATTTGTTCGTGTAATTTATCTCTGTGAGGGCAGAAACCAAGGCCGGGCAAGGCACTGCCAGAAGTGGAGAACCCGGCCGCGTGACGGCTGCTAGACGACGCAATCTACGACGTGTTCGCGGAGTTTGTCCCCTGGGAGGGCGGGAGGTGAGCAAATGAAAATGCTAAGGTTGAATTGCTGTGCAGCTTACTTAGGTACGTTCACCACCGTTTCAATACCCCAAAACCTCCAACAGTATTTGAATCGGTGATCCGAATTGTGGTGGAGGCGTTAGTTTCGAAGGGGGTGGTTGATCTGCGCGAACGGAGGACGGTGATCTCATGTTTTTTGTTCGTGTCCGTCACCACCAGTCTCACATTTCCACTCCGCCCCCCTGCTCCTCTTGTCCCCCCGACTCGAGCCAATCAACAACCGAGAGATCATCGCTTGATGTTAGACCAGCAGAGATGGCGGGGGATTCGGCCGAATGCATGAGGACAAAGATAAACGGTGAGCTTGGAAATCTTCTGTTGTAGTTTGTTTTATTGTACTCGGCGTTTGTCCAGTCCGTCACTAACCGTGTTGAGCAACAGAAGGGCGTTTTTTGCGGTCATTAGAGGTGAGATTTTGCCGTTGCCAGTATCAGTAGCAACCACTGTTTTGACGATGCGGTCGCCTTCAAGTTCGCAGCCCTCGAGGTCGCGGGCGTTCTTGACGTGGCGGTCCTCGGTCGTTGTGGCCCTCACTGCAGCGTCGACGTCGACACGTTCGAGGTCGTCCTCTTCGTCGAGGCCCTTGCTGCAGCCGCCTTTGAGATCGCAGCCCTCAAGGTTGTGGCCTTCCTCTGCGTGACAGTCCACGGTTGGCGTGTTGCGGCCCTCGTTGCAGCAGCTGTCGAGCTCAACGCCCACGAGGTCGCGGTCATCGCCACTGTCAAGACATCTTCGACGAGGAAGTCCTCAGTCGTCGCGCCCGTCGCTGCAGCGCCGCTATCGAGGTCGCAGCCCTCCAGGTCGCGTTGTGGTGGTCCTCGCTGCGGCCGGTGCCAAGCCCGACGCCCTCAAGGTTGTCCTCGTCGTCGAGGCCCTCGCTGCGATTGCCTTTGAGCTCGCAGCCCTCAAGGTTGCAGCCATCCTCGATGTGGCGGTCCTCAGTTGTCGCGATCCTCGCTGCATTGCCACCGTCGAGGTCGCAGCCCTCGAGGTCGCGGCCAGCCTTGACGTGGGGGCGGCATTCGCTGCAGCGCCGCTTGTCGAGGTTGCGGCCTGTCGTGGCCCTCCAGGTCGCGTCGTCACAAGCGAGCTGAAAGGTTTCGCGAACTTACTCCACTAACGTTCTGACAAACGATTGTTCCCCCGAAACAGGAAGTCATCACGCGGACGACGACGTACTCCCTCGGATCGATCTGCTTCGGGAGCCCATTCTACGGGCGTCATCTGAGCGCTTCGCGGGCTGAGCATCTTCCTCCGGTCGAAGGACGTCCCTCGCGAGTCGAGTTATATGGGTGGGCTCCTGGATAAGATCTGTGACGCCATTGCCGAGGTGCGTTTGTATGTTACACAATAATAGCCAGGGGTTAGGACAGGTGAGTCATATTTTGATAGTTTTCATCTCACCTTCTTTCTTAATCATTTCTAATACAGAGGATAACCCATGGGCCTGACTCGCCTCAACTCCTGCCAAACCTTCAGATTGTAAGGATCAGCTGGAAGGTAAGTCATTTTTTGTTTTGTTCTTTTTTATTCCCTTGAGCGATTACTTCTAACTTAAAGATTTGTACCTCACGCAGGAGCGGAACTATTGCGACCAGGGAGTCAGATGGAGGCTGATGCCACCTGCAGGCAGAGTGGCTCGCAACCCTAGAGGTCGTCCTCTGTTGTAGCGCCCTCGCTGAGGCCGCCGTCAAGCTCGTGACTCTCGAGGTCGATCGCCCCCCTCGTCGCGGCCATCCTCGATGTGGCGGTCATGGACGGTCCTCGCTGAGGCCGCCCTCAACCCTGAAGTCCACAATCTTGTGGCCTTCGAGGTTGCCCTCGTTTGCGGGCCTCGAGGCCATGGGCGTTCTCTACGTGGCGGTCCTCCGTCCTTACGGCTTTCGCTGGGACCAGTGTCGGGGTTGATGCCCTCAAGGTCGCGACCCTTGAGGTCTCCTCATTGTTGAGGCCCTTGTGGCGGCCATCGTTGAGCTCGCAGCCCTCCAGGTCGCGGCCATCCTCGACGTGGCGGTTCCCGGCCGTCGCGGCCCTCACTGCAGCAGCTGTCAAGGTTGCCGCGCTGCGGCCGGCATCAGCATCAAGCTCGACGCCCACGAGTTCACGGCCTTCGAAGTCGGGCCGGCCTGGCCCTATATCAGCAAACCTTTGGGATCCTCGCGGTCCTTATCGTTTTGCTCAAGTCGCAAGACCAAAGGGAAAAATGGGCCCTTATTGAGGCAGGGCTGATGGGGCGCAGATAGAGGCCTACACCTAGGCATATTTATGGGGATCGTGTGTCAGCTCCGGCCGACACCCCTTTGATGTGATACACTAGTAAAATAGAACATACCTGGTACGAAAGTAGCTCGCTAGTGTGCTTATTTCTTAGAAGTGTTAGTACTGTGTGTTGTTATGAGCCGACCTTCATGGCTGCGATTTGCATAGTCTTTACATTCCACGAGAAAAACTAATTCCTACGTAATACATAGGTAGACCTCTCGATGACTGATGACTGGCCAACCGAAAAATAGCACAAAAATCTGACATAAAATCACAACTTTGACCACCCCAACGGGAAGGTTCCAAACATTTTTTCAACCAAACTTCATGTATAAGTCACTTATGTGTTAAAAGGGCTGGGTACTCTGAAAATTGAATTTTGGCCACTTTGAAAAATTGGCCTATATTGGGCCGGACCCGCTACCTGTGGAAGTTGGATAAATTATATGGCACAAGTCTATCTGTTGTTAATGCAACATTTTTAGATAGAACTCGTCGCCACTAGTTCTAATTGTTTGCCATTACGATGTGCATATTTTTTGAAGAGAGCCACTTTACCTCGAGCATCATCGTAGCGAGGTCTACCAGGTCATTGGAATATGATTCATAATCAAACAGTTGATGTTCATGATAGTCATCGGGCTCTATGAACTTGGTTCCAACGGACTTTGTTGTAGGATGTACTGTCGCTGCATCTCGTCTTTGCGCGGCAGCAACTTCCACAGCTACATCAACAAACTCTTCTATTGTATATGCTATCAAGGATGGCGCCCTTTTGGAATTCATACCGTGAAGCAAGGAGACCCCTACCCGATTGGAAAAGGAGTCACCTGCGAGCGTCAACAACGGCATACCACCTCTCAATGCATCGGTGGCGGTCGTGTGCGCGCCATACAAGAAGGTGTCCAGAAAGAGGTCACCGGCTGCCATCCTCTTTATATGATCATCGCGGCCGACCTTCTTGGCGAAAATGAGACGATCTGGCGATATACCACGCTTACGAGCGCTCGCGAACAGGTTCCTTTTTACGATTCCAGAACCTGCTGATCCTGACGGTGCAAGGAGCCACAGCACGCTGCCAGGAACCTTTGCAAGGCATGTCAACATTGTGGAGAAGGACGTCGGGTCCAACTTATCCTGCTTGTTCAGATTTGCAAACACGAAGACTGATGTAGACGTGCTTAAGCCCTCCTTTTCTCGCAGCTCTTTCCACTCGTCCGAGCCCCTATCGGGGACTTCGATCGACCAATTGAAGTAATTTGCTTGGTAAGAGCGAGGGAGGACGGCTAACTTCTCCGTAAAATCGTCCTCAGAGTGTTCGATCCTGGCAACATGCCGATCAACAACGATGTAATCGATGAAACTTGCGCCACTTGTGCCTGGAAAGGCGAGGTAGCTGACATATATGTCTGAACATGTATTTCGCATGAGCTGTGGCCTTGCTCCCAGTGTGTACCCTTGCATATCAAACATTATGTGGCTCCGATTCTCACAAATCACTCTCGAGGCATCATCGTGGGACACCGAAGAGATGTCAAAGAAGTTGTTTCCTAATCGGTCGACTAGACGAGCCCGGGATCGACTCCCATCATCTGCGCCATAGCTATAAGCTACAATTTCAACCGGCGAACTGCCGGCATGTACAGCGGCAATGCCTTCAAAGAGAAACGTGGTCGGGTGGTTGCCGAAGTCGTGGCTCATGAAACCAAGGCGTATCTGCCTTCGAAGTCCGAAGTGAAATCCATTTCAAAAAATCGAAATGCACACAGCTAAAAAATAGCTTGACACTGTGGAACTAAATTTATTTAGGGATTTATTTAGGGTTATCAATCTCTCTGGAACATGTGCCACTCGATTTTGCGACACAAAACTGCTCTCAACTCCTTGGGAGTACACCGTAGCCAACTTTTTCCTCCAACTTGGACTAACTGGCAAACCCAGCGTGTCAAACGGCTTCAACGAGGGCTGATGGTAACGAAAGAAATGATCGGCAAGAGTGGGCATATGTGAAAATCTAATCACTTCCTGAACTTACGACCTGATTGTGTGTTTGTTTGTTGGCGAGTAATTTTGCAGGCTCAAGCTCTAACGTTTCGATGTATTCAAGCAGAGAATCAAGCCAGTCCCAAGCTCCAAGGAAGGAACCAGCTCTCGCGCAGATGAAGAGATGGGCGGCAGTTGTAAGCAGCTGTTTCGAAGGCATCCGCTTTGTCCCCGCATCGCATGCGTGAAGAAGAGCAATGACCTCTTCGAAGCACTCAACTGCTTCGGTATATCTCCCCTGGTGCTGGAGAGCGAGGCCCTTGTTATTTAGGATCTTGGACAGCAACGCGACATCGTCGCTTGGGGGGCAAACGCACAACCCATTATTTGAGTCGTAGCCTGTAAATGGAGATCGAATAGTTGACAAACTCTCGTTTGCCGATTGTTCTTGATAAAAGCAGTTCGACTGATATGGTGCCAGCGTGGATAGCGCTGTGGAGTAGATGGCAATGGCGTCTTCAAGTGCGAATCGCTTCTGCCTCAAGGCAGCAAGATTGAGCAATGCATTTGTGTAGCTTGGATGATGCGCAAGGATATCTTCGTACATCGATGTCGCCGTTTCTTCGTCTCCGAGTAGCTCAATCGTGAAGGCCAGTTCGAATCTGTGAAAAAAGAAATGTGTGTCGGTGCACGAATCGTTCGCATGTGTGGCGTCAAAAAAACTCCTACCTGAGTGCAATTGAGTCTGGATGACTACGCATGCCTCGATTGAAAATTGCAGCGGCGTCGTGAAGCCTACCAATTCGACGTAGGATCATGCCGTAGTTGACGAAACCTTAGAAAGGGGATGCGAAAGAGTCAGGTTCGGTACAGGAAATATTTGATACCTCTTCGGATGTACCTTGGAAAATGGGCTCAATCGATATTGCCTGGTCGTAAGTTCCAAAATGTTTGTTATCGACTCGTCACTTAGTCCATGGCTGTATTCTGATAAATGTGCAAGGTTGGACAGCGCGTGGGCGTTGCGGGGCTTCTCTGCTAGACTCCTATTGTAGTATTCTTGAGCTCTCATCAGTAGTGCGTCAAACCCAAGTGACAGCGGTGGGTGATCATCGACTGCAGCATTATTTGACTGCAATGATTCCGCGAGCAGCTGGTATGTCAGGCCGAGCTCGAAATTGCTTTGGGAACTCGGCGTGGTGTTCTCGAGAAGTGATGCGTGCGATAGAAGGTCCGCAACAGGGATGGTAGATGCATTCGTGCCGACTTGGAATATGAGAACAGACAGCATAGCTGCCTTCCAACAAACGTATCGAGGCATCGTGGGGACGGCCGGCTATGTGCGGCAGGTCTGTGTACCTTATGCTGGCTGGTAGGCGCACACTACTCACGTCCAGAGGTTTTGTAGGGCGATATTTTACAAAATTTAAAACATTACAAGAACTCTGCTCTCCTTCTTTAACACGAGGCCCAGAGGTTCCCATTCCCCACCCTCTTCCTCGTGACCTGCCTTACATAGGCCGAAGCCGTGGTGTCGCCAATCTCACCCCGATCCCGCAGGACCGGCCGACGGACGCAAAAATTTGCCGCCAATTGAAATTCATATCCGTGACGCCTTTTTTAAATAAAAGTATCGTCGTCTTCTATCGTACGAACCTTGATGGGAGGCACCTTGGCGGAGGTGCACCGACAGCCAGTCTTTCGTCCGCCAACAGAGCATTTATCCATAGTCTTCTCTGCAGAATAACTTATGGTCCTTAGTCCGCAGTGCAAAGATAGAAAGCCTCTTGAACTGGCTTCTTCTCCGCAAATATCAGGCCCGAGATGGTTGTCCGGCCCAAGCAGAAAAAGAGTAGAGACTCTTTCAGTCGTAATTAAGCCCTCTCAAACTGGCTTCTTCTTCTTTGCGGATATCAGGCCGGAGCTGGTTCCGTAGCCCAAGCAGAGTGTAGGAAAGAGCCTCGGAGGCGCCGGCTATGGGTGCGATAACTCCAATCGGTATCCCTTTCAGAGCGCTACGGGCGGCTCCTCCAGCCCCACTGTTTTGATACTCGCGAAGGGGCACAGTGACAATTTTGTAGTTGGCCTCTCGCAGGCCTCGGGCGACACTTTCGTAGGCGTGACCAGCGGCGTCGCCTGCATGGCGCGGCACGTTCCTTGGTCTGCGGGGGAGGGAGCTTTTGTGGCCCGCAGACGGCAGCGCTTTGCTGTTCAACTGGTTCGCCGCAAAGCGAGTGAGCTTGGCACTGGTTGACAGCGCCTCCAAAGCGACCTTTCCGGCTAAATTTGTCGTACCCCCGACGACACCTTTGAAGTAATCAGCGATATTCCCTTCTGGGACTACGAGGACCATGGCCAGATCTGCAAGGGGGTCTCCGAGATTGGAAAATGGTTGAAATGGAGACGCCCGCGTCAAGAACTTGTGGGCTTGCGTGGAGCAAATGTCTTCAATCCAACGAGCAGCAAGTTCCCCAAAAACCGAGCCCCAGCCCGTGAGATCTTGCATGTCTACCGGCTGGAGGTTGAGAATCATTTCTTCCAGGGGACATAGATTCAAAATTTCGATGTAATTGCCTGTATGTTCAAGGAGTGAGGCCTTCTGACTGACAATCTGAGGAGCAATAACACACCCACCAAGTACTCACCTTCGCGGAAAGAATCTATGTCCATAGTTTCTGGTTGGTAGTCTACTTTGAGCTTGCACAGTCTCACTTTGAAGGCCTCGAAGAATATGTCTATGATCTCATCATCTGGTATTATGTCCTTCTCGTCGCCATCGCCCTCAGAATCTTCATCCCTGGTCTCGTTTGGACTACCTGCAAAGAAGCTGCGGATGAACCTCAACGCATTCTGATTAAAGTAGCAACGGAGCGGGAGTAGCTCCAGCGTGGCTCGGCTTTCGTCGCTCATTAATTTGCCATCTGAAGATACTCTGAGTTTTGGGTGCTTGGTAAACTGTCGCAGCATAATGATTCCATCGTTATCATCTCTTGGGTGTTCTTTCTCATTGACCCATTCTCCCATCATTTTTATGGGATCTCCTTCGCTAACTGTTTCGGCTATGAAGAAATCAGACACAGACAAGTCCAGACAAGATGCAAGCTGGTGATCCTTGCTCTCTGCAAAGGAATCAAACTTCACTTTCAATCCTATCATCGACATTTGGAAGTAGCGGTGGGGATTTCGACGAAGCTTTTTCTTGGCAATATCCCGAAGCAAGTTCTTGCTTCGTTCCTCTGGCAAAGGAGCAACATTAAGCCCACTAGTCAAATCTTCTCCATCTATGAGGCTGCTGAGAAGCTCTTTTTTGCGATCTTGCTTCGCCTTCTTCCGTGTATGAAACTGGGGTGCATCATTTACCCAGTCCAAACCATCGAGGCATCGGAACAGAACGGACCCACCCTTCATAACCACACGCATCTTGACATCAGGAGCAATGTCAGTTCCCGCCAACTTGGCGGTATCGACAGCACTTTCAGCGAACGGATCCAACATCGGCTTTGTGACTGGGATGTGTTGCGGAAAGACTTTGACAGCATGAGATTGATCAGGGGACGTTGCTGCTGCAGCTGTGCGTGCAGGTTTTGAATGTGTGCCTTTGTCACAGAGAACCCACCCAGTCGTTTGATCGCGTTCGCGGGGTATATTTGAATGTTGGATAAAATCATGCTCGACAGCCGCCCATTCATCTTCACTTGACGATGACTGCAACTTAAGGTCGTCGCCATTCACCATCTCCTCTGTTCCTTGAAGTTCAATTTGAGGACGATTGCTCTTCGCATCAAATGTGTAGTAATTTTGGAACAGAAGGGACTGTGTGAGATCTAAAGAATTGGTTCCGTCGCAGCCTGGACGTCGCTGACTTGATGCTGACGAAGATTTGCTGTGAGGGGCTTGGGTAGGCCTAGGTGTTTCAGCAGCTTTTGGTACGGCGTAAACTGCAGCACTTCCGCGCTGAAGAGGAAGCAGGCATTCGTTCTCTGCTAAAATAATTTCTTTGGCATAATCCGCCTCTGATTCGGGCTCGGATAAAGCTCGAAGCCTCTCCAACTCCTCCTCTGAGAGAGCGCTCGTCTTGATGAACCATTCGTTGTACGTTTGAATCAGACAGGCAAAGGAATCCTGGCATGCATAAATGGACAATTTTCCGAGCGTCAAAGCGACCGTTGTCGCAGGTTCCTTCTGGGGTCGGGCTCCCGTGGCACGATTTGACTTGAATATGTTTGCCTCCAGTTTGTCGAGTACAGCCACGTTGACAAAGTCCATCCTACCCAGCGCGTCATCAAGGCCAACGACGTTTCTACCGAGACACTTGGCCCGTTCTGGTACAAACAGGTCGTCTTTGATCAAGTGCCTATGGGCGCAGCTCAGCTGAGAATTTTCCTCGTTGTACGAGTGGCGATAATTGCATATGTGCAAGCGCAAGTCGGTAGTCGACAGTTTGTAAGCCTGGATGGCCGCCGAGGGCGTCACGATGTTCGACGTCAATCGGATCTCTCCCATTCGAAGGATGATTCGGGAGGCATTCCTGAAAGTTTTCGGCGGCGTGTAGTCAACATTGCAGTCGGATACGTTGACGAACAGATTGATAAGGGACGACGACGTTTCCATGTTAATCTCTTCCCGCGACATGCCGTGACTGTCACTTGCATCATGTTGCGTTTCCATCCGCTCCTCGTCCGGCTCCCCCTTGATCAGGGCGGTGAGATTTGTAAGCCACTCTGAACTCATAATGTAGCGGTAACTCATGTCGTACAAGTTGACATGGACGCTCGTTTCGCTGCACCCCTCGTCGCCGCGAAAGAGAAGGTCGACGAGCAACGCCGGCGTCTCTGGCGACAGCGACTGGCATAGCTTTTGCCTGAAGAATATCGCCCTGGCCAAGGTGGACGGACATTTGATGAGCCGTTCTCGGACCCGCTCGCACCGTTCCGCGCAACAAGCCGGCTGGTTCCGGCCTCTCGCCGATGCATCGGGGGGAGAATTCGACAGCTCGTAGAGCGTGACGTCGTGACTGAGGAAGCGAACGTTTCTGACGCCCGAAGGCACGACGAGCGTGTGCATTTGCATCTTGTCCATGATCAGGCTGTAGGAATTCGAGCCATCGTGCTGCGAGCCGTGAAGGATCAGCGACAGTTGGCCGACGTTGACGGCGAGGCCGAGGAGATTTTCGTCCGGGGAATCTGGGAGCGCAGGATCGACCTCATCCGCGTCGTCGCTTTCGTCCTCGGATCGAACGCTCGACAGGATCTCGGACAACTCCCGCCGCTCCAGGGTGGTGGAGTCGAAGAAAACGTTCGGTACGGTGACCACAACTTCCCTCGCGGCTTCGTTCGCCTCGGACGAAAGGACGTACTGCGGATCCGACGGTCGGATGCGATCCCCCGTCTCCCCCGCCTCGCGCGAAGGATCGTCGAGGCGATCGATCGCCTCGTCCTCGTCGTCCGACTCGTCCGCCTCCTGACGCGCCTTCGCCGAGGAGAGGGGCAGTATGATGGGAAAGGCGCCCTTTCGCTCCTCCGCTCGTCGGGGATGCAACCTCCCTCGCCGATCGATCGAGGAGAAGGCGACCGAGACCGCCGCCGCGTCCGACGGGCCGTCCTCGTCGCCGGCCAGGACGGCCAGGTCGGCCCGGCGCGAGACGTAGGACGAGTGCTTCCGGCGGCGGCCGCGGGGGCGCTCGAGCGCGGTGCGCCGCGCGAAGAGGACGATGCTGCCGCACGTCGCCGAGGCCTTGGACTCTTCCGACGTCGGTCCAGCGTAGCCGTCGCCGAAGTCGTCGGCGTCGGCCTCGGCGTCGTCTCTCAATCGCCTCCGCGACAGATCCACCGCGACGTCGTCCAGCTCGATTCCCAATTCCGCGCGATCGTCGCCGCCCCCCGCGACCCCCCACGATCCGCGGTCGACGTAGCCGTGCCTCCGAAAGAGCGCGTCCGGGCGGTCGGGGCGCGACTCGCGCGCGTCGCCGGGACCTCGCCGCGCGGGCGCGGTCAAGAGGATCGAGGGGCACGACAGGGAGGCGCGGACGTCCGTCGCCCCTCCTGCGTCGCCGCCGTCGTCGTCGCTCGCCGCCGCCGCCGCCGAGGCCTCGGGAACGGGCAAGCTCTTCGCGAACTCCGACAGGCGACGCAGGATCCGTCGGTCGCACCCGATCCGCAAGGGCTGCAGCGTCACGTCCACTTGGCACGTCGCCCCCCCGTCCTCGTCCGCGGCGCAGACCTCCGCCATGAGGGAGACGCACGGCGGGGCGGAGATCAACGCCCCGTCGCCCGCACCCACGCCCATGCCCATACCAGCTCCTCCGCCGTCGTCCGGGTCGAGGAAGCGCAGCACCGGCTCGTCGATCGCGCGTCCGTCCGCTCCGTCGACGACCCGGCCCTCGACGTCGAAGTGGGACGCGCTCAGGTTGAGCTTGGATTCGCCGTCGGATCCGAAGCGGATCAGGCGCAGGTCCCCCATCGTGAGGAGCACGTGTTCTGGCTCGCGATCGACCTTCGACCGAGAAATCGCCGAGGACGCGGAGAGGTGCACCTTCAGGGCGAACTCCTCCAGGCCCAGCTCGACCTTCGTCCTCCTCGCGCCTCGGCGCCCCCCCGCTTCCGTCGCTCCGCGCTCTCCCAACCCTTCGTGCCACGAGCCCTCCTCCGTCGCCGAGCAAAAGCACCCGACCGAGCGATCGTTCGCGTCGAAGAAGGCGTCGAAGGACACGTCGTCCATGTCGTCGTACCCCCCGGCGCATTCTCCCCCGGCGCCCCCTGCCTCGCCGCCGCCGCGAGCGTCGAACGAGGGCACCAGCAGTCCCCCCCGCAGCTCCCTCGTGCGCGCGCGATGTCGCGCCTCGGCGTACCGGCGCATGATCCGATCGTACGCCTCGCGGCCGAACTCGTCCGTCGAGAGATCGGGCGTCCGCGGCGAGTCGTCGACCGTCGCCCCGTCGGACCCGCGAGAATTCCTCCCGACGGCCCCCGGCGTCGTTCCGAGGCCGTCGTCGTCGCGCGCGTCGACGAAGTCGCCGTCCCCCTCGGGAACTCGGGTCATGGCGTCGACGACGTTCGTCGCGTGCGCGATGGAAGAAAGGTCGAGCTCCACGGCCATCCGCTGTCCGAGAGATACTTCCACGTCCCGCCTCGTGGAGACGAACGCTCCTCCTCCGCCCGCTCCTCGTTCGCCCGCGTCCTCTTCTTCTCCCGTCGTCGAGCCCCCGACCGAGCGAGCCTCGCGCGCCCGGAACCGGACGCGTCCGGCGCCCGCGCTCTCGAACGTTCGCGACGAGGTCCCTCGCGACGCCGTCGACGCGTCGACTCCGCCCTCGCCTCCTCCGACGTCGATCGTGATCCCCTCCCAGTCCAGCGCCTTCGAGAGGATCGTCTTCTCCCCCCTCTCCGCCGCGCCCGCACCCGGAGTCCCGGAGTCGACGAGGTCGTAGTACCGAGCCGAGGCGAGGCGCAGCTCCGCCCAGGAGGCGTTCGAACATGCTCCGCCGCAGTCGTCTCCGTCGGCGCAGGCGCGGATTCGGACGTCCGTCACGTCCACCGAGAGGCGGAGGGACTTCAGCGCCGCATCCACCAGCGAGGAGAGGAATCCCGGGGTCGCGGACGACGGCGTCGCGGTCGCTTCCTCGCTCGCCGGGGCGCGCGGTTCGCTTCTTCGATCGCCGCCCCGCCCGGCGGTCGGCTCGGTGGACCACTCCGTCTCCTCCCCTCCGTCCGTCCCGCCTCCTCCTCCGGGGCCCAGGACGAGTTCCAACCCTTCGATCTCCACGTGGGCCGCGAGGGCCACGCCCGAGGAACCCCCGCCCTCGGCCGCTCCGCCCTCGTCGTCGTCGTCGTCGTCGTCCCCTCCGAAGGAATCGCCGAAGGCGCCCCGCACCAGGGCCGCGGCGGCCCGGCGCGCCGCGCTGCTCGCGCCGCCGCGTCGTTCGCTTCCGCCGCGTCCCGCGGAGGAGTCGACGTCGCGCGCGGTCAAGCGGATCGCGACCCGTCGGACCCGCGCCCGGACCACCGCGACGTTCCAGCTCCCGCCGCTCGCGCCGTCGACGCCGTCTTCTCCGTCGCCCTCCCCGCCGGTCCCGCCGCTCGAAGACCCCGCCGAAGGTGGCCCCCTCCTCCGCGCTACCTCGGCCAGCTTCTCCGTCAGCCGATCCGGATCCAAGTCGACGTCGGTCAGCGCCACCTTCCCCTCCGTCCCGACCAAGTCGAACGCTTCCACCGACTCGTGCAGCGCGGACGCGGACGCGGGCGTCAGGTACGGGCCGAGGGCCCGGCGGAGGAGGTAAGATTGGAGGCGGCGGCGCCACGACCACGACGACGACGACGACGACGAGGAGGACGACGAGGGCGGAGATGGACCCGAGGGAGCGCGGGAGGAAGAGGAGGGGGAGCGGGAGGAGGAGGGGCTCATGGTTTTCGGCGGTCGCAAGGAGGGGGGAGGGGGGCGGAGCCGCGCAGGAAGGAGGGAGGTCGGGTTCGGCGGAAGCGGCGGCAGCTTGGAGAAGCGGCCGAGGAATCGGACTCGGGTTCGGGGCCCGACCTTCGAGCGGGTGCGCCCGGAGAACTCGCGCTGCGATGTGGCCGCTCTACCTATGAGCGGGCGGGTTCATCGGTTCGCCCGCCGCCGCCGCACCCTCGTTCCTCGACATCGGCTCGTCGGCTTCACCTCGTCGGCGTCGTTCCGTTCGCTTTATTTCTGTTCTCCGTTTGGCTTTATTTGGCCGCGGTTCGTGCGTTCGTTGTGGTTGTGTGCGTTTGTTCCGTCGGAACCGGACACTGACATCACTTATGTCAACATCGGAATTAGTAGAATTTATTGCGAGAAGCGGGCGTCGACCGACCGAGTTTCGAGCGCGCGATAATTCCCGGTTTTCGTGCTCGACGCGAATCGGGGTTTCACGTTGAGAGTTGAGAGTTGAGAGAGTTGTGAGTTGAGAGGACCCCTCCTCACAAAACAACCTCACATAAAAAAACCTCATCGGCCACAACCTGTCACAACCACTTACATTGGCGCGGACATATTCAATCAACGAGCAAGACAGGTCGAGGTTACATGTTGAGAGTTGTGAGTTGTGAGAGTTGTGAGTTGAGAGGACCCCTCCTCACAAAACAACCTCACACCTGCCACAACTATCTACTTACTTGGCGCGGACATATTCAATCAACAAGCAAGACAGGTCGAAGTTGAGGTTGACACTCGAAATCATATCAAGGTCGTCCGGGCAGGCAGGGAGCGATTCGGGATGCGAGATCCCTTCCACAGACATCGTACTTTGGCGGAGCCGGATGCGTATACCGACGGGGGGCCTTCCATTGCATTGAGGCTGTCGATCGGAGGTGGGTGACTTCTCTCCAGCGGCCAACGGGGCCTTCCAGCCCCCGAGCTCGCATCCCGTCGGGGCTTGCGGGGATGACGCCCCCGTAGTCGTAGGTGGCTGTCGTGGAGAAGACAATTACGTCATGTTGCCCCTCGGGCCACCGGCAGAGACTCCTGATCAATGCCAATTATGTCGGCAGGTGATCGAATCGATCGTCTCTACTAAAGAGCAGCTGATTCTGGTAACAGGAGAGTTGATCGATTAATGAGGACGGCCATGGTAGCCGTCCCCTGAATACTTCTAGGGTTGCTGGAGATGTCACACACTTGCAGGTGTGTGGCTGTACAGGTTTCAGGTGGAACCCCTGGATCACTCTACAATACAACGACAGCTCTGGCCAGGTCCACTTGGAGGTCATTTTTTGTGGTCAGCCCCAGCAGGACGCCCACCAGCTCAATGCAAGCCTCGGTCCCCAAACGGGTAACGAACATGAGTATCGCCACCTCATATCTGACCCACAAACTCAGAAAGTGTGGGAGTGGTCAATGGGAAAAATGGTCAAGCGATTAGTGGAATATACGCTTATAATCAAACTCAGCATCCCTAAACAGAGCATACCAAGGGGGCACAAAACTGCACACATCCGAATTGTGGTTGATATTTGTTCACAAAAGGAGGTACAAGTGCATGTGAGAATGACAGTTGGCGATGACCAAATCGGCTACCCTTGGGAGGTGATGACGAGGACAGCTGAGATCACCACTCCTAAAATTCATCTCAATGCATAGTTTGTAGGGATCGATCTGAAATGCTTTTATATCAACACTCCCATCTTGTGTGCAAGGGATATTAGCGCATTTGCCAAAAATTTATTTCAAAAGCAACAATGGACAAGTACAAATTGTGAGCATTAGTTGATGAGCCGGGTTTCTTAACAATGGAAATTAGGAAAGAAATGCACGACTTACCTAAAGCGGGGAAGCTGGCAAATCTCCTTAAGAAGAGTTTGGTCCCGGATGGCTGCCTTGAAGAGCACATGTCTGGATATTTCAAGCAATGAAATGTGCCTCCGTGTCAAGACAAAGTGCTTGCACTGCGTTGAGACTAGAACCTGATAGCCCATCTTCTTTTGCTTTTGTCCACGGCTTGGATCTCTTTTTGGCCTATTCGAGCCTCCATGGCTCGAGGGCCATAGTCATTTAGGACCGCCTAATGTGTCCCATCCTTTCCCGTGCACGATTTCTACTCGGCAACCACAAGGGATGTCAAGCTGCTTTGCAGCTTGACATGGTTGCTGGACTGGACTGACGGGTGTTCTCTCAATCGGGGTCCCCTGGGAGGTGGATATAGCCCCAATGTATTGCTGTGAGTGCAAGGCAGGTGTGTGAAAGCCTCCTGGAGTATCTCACCCTCTATTGGGTTTGCCGGTAGCCACCAGTACATAGTGCGAATAAACAACATCTAAAGAAAGAAAGAAAGAAAGAAAGAAAGAAAGAAAGAAAGAAAGAAAGAAAGAA
>JALLPA010000338.1:0-16273 GCA_036939895.1 Thalassiosira exigua
AAGTTTGTAAGTAAAAATTTGGATATGTATTTTTTCTACCAAATCTTATTAAAATATAATCATATTGATAAGAAATAATTATGTATTGGGTACAAGTACCTCTATGTACGTACCCAACCCAGAAAACGAACGTTTGGGCCACAAACAGAGATGAACCCAACATTTTTCAACCAAACTTTCATGACATCATAGTGGGACCGAGTTGGGTTTGTATTAGCTCTCACCTTTAAAATTGGGCCACCCTGGGGAAATTCGGATAATGTGCAAAATAGCATGCATTCTGTTAGATCCCAAAAATTGCAACTTTTGTTGCTCAAAACCTACACTTCTAGCCAATTTTTTTAGTATTTTTTTGCGACATACAATTTTGATCATGCTGAACAACATCCAATGAAAATATTTTAGTTTGGGGGAGATAATTTTTTGAATGGTAATACAGGTGCCGCCCCCATCTACAAGCAAGAACACTATTGGAAGACACGAATATTGAACCCCGGAATTAATTGTAAACTCACTCAACTTTATTATCACACATGTCATCCTCCTTATAATACATTCGCCTAGAATTGCACTTCAACCCATCTGGGACAAAAAATCATTGCAAACAATGGCATAGCAGACGCATCTGGAACATTGTCAGGTGTAGTTACTTTTTACTACTTTTGTTAGTAACCAAATTATTAAGTGTGAATAATTTTGGAATAATTACTTGTAATTGCGTGTTAGTGTTAGAAAGATGCAACCTAGCCCAATCCTAAACACAAACACATCAACAACAGAGGTGGTTTTACGTGACACTTGGTCAATAATAGTAGTTACTGCCAATACTACTGTCTGTTTGCTATGAAGTGCACACCTACTCAATCAATTTTGGTCAAATGTCAACGTTCGATGGTAATTCTCAAAGGTGAGAATCAGAAGAATTCATCGGTATGTGGCACTTGTTCCAAATTGAGACGTGGTGACAAAAAATGGCGCGGCATTTTTTGTCGGACGGAAGAAGGGAGTATAACTTTAGGATTCAGTAGACACAGCAAGTTTTTTATAATGCATATAATTTCTACGTATACGCGCCAACCGGGCCACTGAGAACAAATAGAAGTTTTCATATGTACTGAGTCCATGTATATTAAAAAAAACCAAACGCGCCTCAATTTCTTCCCAAAATAACCACATGACTTAATTGACCATCCCATGCCTTACTTGTTAAACTTTTCACTTTCACAGCAAGACTGCTATAGAAAATCAAGGGAAAACTCCCACGAGAAGCGGAACAGTCGCTTCCAAAATAGAGCAGGTACATATTTCATAGCAAATGGACAGTACTAAGTATCATTATGATGAACCTCCTCCAAAGACAAAAATTGTTGTCCATACTTTCACAAATAGGTGATGAACAAGATATCATTGCTAAATATGCACCCCTTTATGGCTTCTTCCCATCACTGCCATGCCGAATAAAATGTTGGATTTATTGATCACCAATGCATGTAAAACTCAAACTAAGTGTAGTGTGTTAAAGCGAAGCTTAGTTTGCAACCAGACTATTAACTAGTGTGCACCATTCAGTGCAAATGCATTCCATTTGGCCCATACCATTGCACAATCATGCACTAACAGTGAAAGACTACATTGGGTTTTAGTTTAATTCTCCCTATTTGCACACACTGGCATCTAGTGCCAGTTCTGATGTAGTGTGAACTAAAATCAATGCTAGAAAACTCTAGTAATTATAAGGTAAGGATGATGCTCGTGAAGCCAAGCAACACATACTTTTTATCAATCACTCTAGAAACAACTTCGGTTCCTCGCCATAAATATCAATACAAAAATAGCTGTAAAAATATTCAAAACACCTATCGCCATCCAACCCAGGTGCTCTTAAACTGGGAATCGATTCTCCACAACCAGCGGCAACTCTGGTGTGAATGGCATGATTATTCTAGATGATTGAGGCTCGTAGGATCGCAATCCGTCTGAGGAAAGGAATCAACCCCTTAGAGGGGAGTTTGACCTATGATTCATGACTAGCCTGTTCTCACCATAAATCGTCTGTTGTCGTCCAGCCCAGGTGCTCTAAATCTAGGAATCACTTCACGAAGGATGAATTATTCTCTTTTGGAATAAAGAGCACAGATAGAGGGAAACATAGATTAGAATGAGTATGGTGAAGACATTGTAGCCGTAGGTAGAAATTGTGTGAGCTTTTGTGTGGTTGATTAGCCAAAGAATTGCGCTAGATACCAACTGTAAATACTCTTTTGGTTTCAATGGTAATTTTGTCTGTTTCATTACAAAAGTACAACTCTTTCAATCAGCACGTGCTGCTAGGCACAAGGATTTTTTTCCTAGCTTTGACTCGACGTTAGGTGTACGTACATTAGGTACACACATGAGTTGTGCCTAGCTCTGAAAGTGCTGTATTTGCACTTAGGGTAGTGCAATCAAGTCACAAGACTGCACTTAGTGTATTGCAGTCACAATGCATTGCATTATTTTCTGGCGTTGCACTAGTTTATAGGTAGTCGATTTGCAACTCAAGCAAGGAAGGTTCATTACATTGTGTTCCAATCTTCAGGTCTTTCAAGTCCCCTAATGCCCCTGCAAAAGGGGGGTCAGGGCCAATTATATTTTCATATGTGTAATGTGTGATGTGTGTATCCAGTGACAATGTGTACAAACTCTTTGCTTATTGCCACAGTCTTTTCTCGCGCCTGAGGGATTATCACGAGTTTTGATATCTGTTGATGCTTTACACGATACTAAACTTCATATCAAGTGATGCAAAACGAATTTGAATTCGCATCTCATAATGATAATATTTTTTATCTGGGACCCATGTTTTCTGAGAAGGTATTTTCAGCTGTCAGAATTGTAGAGGCTGAGCAAAAGGGACTCTCCTCTGGGCACTCTGGGTGGGAAGGACTTTTATTGTCGACATGCAATCCAGCATCAAATTCGAAAGTCGGACACAGTATTTTTGTTCAATGGCGTTCAAAGGGGCAACCTATCCTTAAAGTGCAACCCCCCCCTGTTTTTATGCTTCTCCATGGATGCCCATTGCCCATACTCTCCCCATCCTCCATCGCTTCGCCATATATCATCCTACTTCCCCCTCCCCACGTCGGTGGTTCAAGCTGAGCTGGTTGAAGGATTCGCCGAGCGAAGCAGAGGTAGAGTTGTAACTATAATCAATCAAAATCAATGGAATATTTTTGCAGTTCTACCTCATCTAATAGTATCAATGCACCAATACACACAGCATAACTAGCTGCGTGGCTCTGAGCGTTAACATTGGGATACAATCCACACATCAAAAAGCAAGACAATTCAATAGCCTTGAAGCCCGCGTTAAGGTTCCTCCAACCCCTTTTTCCGACGCTACAAATCCCTGATCGCCGTGTTCGTTCCTAGTAGACATCAGGGGGGCGGGGGGGCATTCCCAGGAAGTCGTTCGCGGTGGACGAGCTCGCCTGCAGCTGATACTGGAGGGTTAAGTTCATTTGCTCCAGCCTGCGAATGCGATCCTCGGCCTGCGACTTGAACTGCCTCGCCCCCTCCAGCTCGGCCGTCATGTGATTCTGCCTGTCCTGCTGGATGGCCACGGCGCACTTCAAAATTTTGTTCTCCTGTTCAACCTTGGCGTGCTGGGAGGAGAGCTGAGAGGCTGAGGCTTCGGCGGACTCCTTGGCGGACTTGAGGCGATGGATCTCGGCGGCTTGCTGCTCCACCATGTGCTGGAGTTCTTGCAATTTTTGGGCGGTTGCATCGTCCGTGCGAGTTCGTTTGGCTGTTGGCCCTGGAGCGCCTGGGGGGGCAGTGGGATTGAAAAAGAGCGTGAGCGGATGATCTGGACGAGAGAAAAACGGTGATGGATTCGGCGAGGCAAAAGCCTCACCAATAGCGGGGAGGGGAGAACGAGACGACGCCTGGACGAACGGCGACGCCGTCCAGTTGTTCTCCTTGGATTGAAAGGAGAACGGATCGCCCGGCCCTTCGTTGGAAAACCTCTTTCTCCGCTTCGCGGCCTGAAAGCCGAATCCGGAGCAGTCGTCCATGTCGAAATCCTCCGTGGTCGTGTTCGCGGACGCCACCGAAGCCCCGTGAATCGGAGAGCCGAAGCGACGCTTTCCGCCTTTGCCGGCGCGGGGGAAGGTGAGGGGGGAGACTACCTCCATGGTTCCTTCGGTGCAACTGCTGAGCGGATTGATGGATTATGAACCCCCACGACGGAACCCAACGCGTCGCGATCGCGATTCGTCGTCCGTCGTCATGGCGAGCGTCTCGCGGTTTTTTCGTTCTGTCTTCTCCGCCGCCGCCGGGCGCCACCGTGCTTCTTCTAGCTTCTTCTCCCACCACGTTCCAGTCGCAAGTCCAGGCCAGTCGAAGCCGACTTTTCAGTCGTCCGTGTCGAAGTTTTTGGCGGGCAAACCTCCGTGAGTCGAAAGGGCGGGGATTTTGCGACGTTTTGCCCCCTTAAAGTGGCTCGGCACGCTCGGAGCCCTCTTTCGCGCGGCGCGTGTTTTTTGACTTCAGTCCCGTGTCAGCGAACACTACCCGCGACCAAAACAACAAAGTCCCAAGAAGTTTCAGCGGACTTTTTATTGCTTCATCGCTGAGTGAGTCTTCCTTGAGAAAATTTCCCAATAAGCTCACAGATGCACTAGATAGAGGCGACACCCGAAGACAATACCACATGCCCTTGCTCAACGAAGAAGTTGAAACATTGACCCCCTTGCCCCCTCACTGCTGCTCTCTTGATCCGACCGATTCCACCGATGCAAGGAACGATTAAGCTAACGACGCCGTCGCCGCCGTGGGCAGTCACCACCCCCTACAACTCCATCTGACGCTTTCAAGTCATGCCCACTGGAGCCACCACAAAAAAATATATCCGGATTCCGGCCTCAAAAATTTTAATGCTGTAATTGGACCTAGAAACTCTAAGTAGTAAGGATAACACTCACTCACTCATTGTCAGTCACTGTCGTTCTTGAGCTTGGGATACATTTTCCACCATGAACAGCTTCACCATCACACTCCCTTTCTAAGTCCATAATACCACCATGGTTGTCGCCTCATCAAGGGATCTCCCTTCTCTTATCCCCTCTGCTTCTATCTCTTGCCCACCTTTCAGTTATGGGAAAGCTCTTCCCTTCTCCTCTTGCCTCTTGCTACCTTTTCTTCCTCCACCATTTCATCCTCCTTGTTCTTACAATATTCTATTTTTATGTCTCTACCCTCTACATTCATTCGTTGGTTACCATAGAGGTAGATATATCCCTCCTGCTCGCCCACGCGTGGTTTTTCGCTTGCTTTTGAGAAAAGCCGGGAATCCCCCGGCTGGCATGGAGGAGATAAAACTTTCAAATTTCTCAATTCAAAACTCAAATAGGGCCCCCTCCAAGCTTCGTCCGAGACCACTTTTCACAGCCGGCAGCTTCTTCAGAGCAGCTCTTTCGAGAGTGGCTTGTTGAAAGGGCGTCTCATTGTTGCCATCTTTTGCGGCTATCTTTGTCGTGGCCTTGCGGTCTTTGTCGTAGCCTCCGCCTTCCACCCCTCTTTATCGTAACTTTCGATAGTGCCATTTTGAGAGTCGAGTTTGAACGCGTCCTGGCCTCTTTGTGTCCAAGAACGCATTCTAGCTCAGCTTGCTTGTCATACGGATAACACACGAGCAAAGGTCATGTTTATTGACCCCCCAAGGTAAAGTAGCTCAGGTGAAGGCTTGTTGTCAGCCTCATTTCAACATCTCTTCCTCCACGATCTTCATCCGACCACCCGTCCATGTCCGCCTTGATGTGCGGCTCCCGCGACAAGAAGCAAGGCACCACCCGTCCAGCTTCTCTGGCCCGATGTCCTCCACGAACTGCGGGTGATCCCTCCACACACGCATGGGAAGTTTTTCTCCTCCAGGTGCCTCGCGATCTGCTCGAAGAGCATGTACAGCGATCCCAGGGCGACGTCCAACGCTGCCTTGTCGTCCTTCAGGGCCTCGCACATGTGCCTGATCTGTTCGCGGACGCCCTCGGCGTCGACGACGGGGACGGACACCAGGAGCTCCCAATTGGCCGCGCGCTCAGCCTTCACGGCTCGTCGCTCCTCGCCCAGGCGCCGCACGTTGGCACGTGCCTCCTTGGACCGACGGGCCAGCTCCTCCTCCTCTTCCCGTTTCTTCCTTTCTTCTGAAAGGCGCTGCTCGTTCACTCGATCTTCTGCGAGGAGCGTCTCCTTTCCTCTTCTTCAAAACTCCGTGGCCAGCGGGGTGCGAGGAATGGGAGGCCAAAGTGACTGAATCGATGAGAAGAAAGATGGTGAAGAGAGTGAGAGTGAGAGAGCAACATGATCGGGGCCATGTGTCATGGAGACGGAAGGCGATCAGCGACGACGAAGACGGCGATCAAAGGCGAAGGTTGTTTCCTCGGCTTTTGAAAATTCGCAAGCAGCGCCAAAGGATGACAACGGCGGGGACGATGGAAGGAAGATGTGGTCAGATAAGGCCGGCAAAAATTGGGGGATGGAAGGCGAGAGGTGAATGTAATGGGAAGGGTCGATGCTGTTGTCGTTGTTTGAGAGGGGTGGAAGTGCCGGAGGAGGGGGGAGGCGATCGCCATGATGAAATTTAAGGTGTGAGGCATTGTGGCGTATGTTGATGGCTGATGAAGCGGAGGTTTTTGTGCGTGAGAAAATCAGTGTGGACCAAAACCTGGGAAATCCCCGGGCTCAGGGCAAAATCCAGGAAATCCCCGGATTTTCGAGCGGGATGGATATTCCTTCCCCATTACCCAAAGCAAAGGTGGTCTTTCACCTTGCACACTATCACTTCTTCGAGACATCTGATCTGTCTACTTGCTGTCAAAGACTGAACACCCCTCTCTGCTTCTGATCTCTCATCTTTCTTCCCTTAGGATGGCACTTCTTCCACACTTCCATTTTCTGCTTCACTGCCACTTTTGAGATGATCCTCTTCCTTCGGTGGCTCGCCCTCCCAATCTATGGACAACTTCAAGGACCACCTACACTCTCGTACCCCTTGCCTGACCTCCCCAATAAACTGATGCATCTGCTTTGAACTCCTCTCAGACCTTATCACAGCACAAGCACATGCTATCCTCGTCAATGCCTTTCACTAGTATGTGTTTGAACCTACATAAAGGAGATACATGCCGAGCTCGTTCATGGTCATGGCCAGAAAACCTCTACCACATAGACATCATATTTATATAGAATACCAAAAAACTCTTGTCACACTAAATCTCTCCTCAATTTTGTCCCACACTGGCATCGATTGCCAAAGTAAGCAGATGTCCACTCCTTGCTTGATTCTCTGTTTAAACATCCGCCAACTTGGAGATTAGTGGCCACGTGATGACAAAATAGAAGGCATGCTGAGACTTATTTTACATCCACATGACCGCCTGGTCACATTTTTTTTCTGAACATATTGTAGCAGTAGAGAGAGAGAGAGAGAGAGAGAGAGAGAGGAGACAGAAAGAATGATAGAACATTTTGTGGTCATGTGTCGTCGTACGCCGTAACACGTCCGCCAAAGAACTCTCGCTCGCTCGACGAAATCTCGTGTGTCAGGAGTGACCCTCATTTTTGAAATTGGATATTAAACCTTCACATTGAAACTAATTTGTTTTCACACATACATATGATCTACTCTTATAAATCGATTTGATCCGATTCACTGTCGTATCGCCACCGTTCACCTCTCTAAACTAGCTTATGGAGATATCGGATGACATCTTATACACTATCGTGCCACTACTGTCTACTGTCCACACACCCTTAACAATTGCCTCCCAAACATCTCTAGATATGGTAGGAGCAGGAGGTACAACTTCCTTTGTATCTTCCGGTTTGCCGCTGACAGCGTCCCAATTCCAGGTGATACAAAAAACCAGCAGTGAGGCGAAAATTGCGTAAATTATTTTCATATCCCATCTCGAGCTCTCAATGGCCCTTTTCTTTTACTCCAGTTTAGGAGGGACAGTTGGTAGTTGGATCGGGGGGAGTGTCGGGAGTGGTAAAATCATGTGACAAAATTGACGTCTACGGACGAAAATATTTTTATTGGGATTTCTTTGTCAGGCCACAACACCGCTGACTCTGTCAACTTCAGCCTCTACACTAACCAGGAGCCCAATAAAGGCATTTCAATGGGCAAGGATGAGGGCATCATATGTGATTAGGCCACTGGGGCCTTGGATGATGACCTTGACATTGAGTGCCAACATTGAGGAGATATCAGCGGGGGTATTGCATTGGTTGTGAGCCCAAAAATGCTATTCTTAGCCCTTCTTTGCAATGATTTTGACGGAGCGCACATCCGAAACGCCCCGGGGGTGAAGTATGAATATGATGCACTTTTTCTGACAGTGAGAACATCTGGAGATGACCCTAGCCATGGCTTCGGGGCGACAGATGATTTTTGCAGCGCTGACCCTGCCCCCCCTATGGTCCCAGATTCAAACCAGAGCATTCTCCATGCATACCAGTGCAAGGGAATAAGCAGAACATGTAAGCTGTTGTATTCGGGGCAGCATGGGATGTTCTTTGGAGAAACTACAGGCTGAGGAGTGATGAAGTCATAATTAAAACAAAGCGTTCAGTAATGAGTTGACAACGAAAAGAATACCAAACCAATGCACTGTTAAGGAAAGGGGAGATTCCACGCACTGCCCATATTTGGTTAGGTGCTGCTTTATTCCGTGAATCCTTTGTTAAAGATTTCGGTTCGATATAGCATCAAAGTGCCCATGTGTTTTTCTATCCAAATATATTTTTGTACCAGCTCCTATGCAAAAATATCCATTTGATTATTGTTAATATCAGGTATTGGGCACAAGTACACTGATGTACATATCTACTCCACAGAACTAAAATGTTTGGGCCACAAAACGGAGAGAAACTCAACAAGTTTTCAACCAAACTTTCCTTGTATCACAGCGTGACCTAGTTAGGTTGATTGAGCAGTCACAGTTGAAATTGTGCCACCCTGGGGATTTTTGAAATATAATCATATATAGTCTGCATTCGGCTTGTAAAAGTATTCCAGTCTTAATTTTCCAAAAAAAAATTACACACCAATCCATATCATGTTTTGAACATGTACATAAACAGTGAAGCGAGCATTTCACTCAATTTCATTTTTTGGAATGTATCCCCTATCAGATGTTTTAAGGTTTGCCCGAATGAAGAGCACACATCTTGATACGCCTCTATTCTTCATGGTCAACTAGAGGTGAGTCGTTTCCAATCCAATTCGTCTGCTTTCAGGAATTGGAAAGTAAACTTTCAAATACCCAACGATTCCATGGGATTATTGAGGTGCATTTATGGCACATGGGAGGTACCCAGTAGAAAGCACTCGAGTTCCCAACTGGATTGCGCCGATTTTTATGGCAGAAATCATCCATAATCACATCCATGTTAGAAATTAGAAGGAGGTTTCCAGCTAGATATTCAAAAATAAATAACTTAACAGGTGATAAGCCCTTGTTTGTTTCTCCCAAAACTACTTGTGAGCATTCAACACCATATCAGCTCCACATGCAGTCCATGTGCAATTTGTGCAATTCACTAGCATTATTCATGGCTGATAATGATGAATGATGATGTATCATGCCTTGACCTTCAACCTTGGGAACAGTGGCCAAAGTTGATTGTTCAAACCAAAGTCCAAAAGTCCAAGCGAAATGATGCAGAGCGCAAACCATTCATCTTACCCGGTTGGGACTGATAAATGAGCAAGAAATGCCAACATCAATCTATGCACCAATTCACCCCTACAAAATGTTATCATCAATATCTTTTGTTTGCTTCAGAAGTTCATCACTTTTGGGTTTAGGCTCATAATCAACAGTCTGCTTCGAAGTGAATTACCTATCACAATGGTTAGTGCACTAGAGTCGCCATATTTCCAACCACCCCACCCTTACTAATTCAGTCAGAAAGACAGCATTGCATTTTTGAAGGTTCACCCAGCAAACTGCAAAACATGAAAAGGGATCCGAGATACCCCAATGGTCAATTTCGTCCCTGTCCGCCCTGCATGGACTCTAAACAAACAGGTCACAGGCGTTGGTTGTTTCGTTCCCTCTCACTCTCAGCAGTCCTCCTGGCTTTTCCTCACGAGCTGGCGCACCCTCTTTTTGAACCCCGCCCGATCGTTCCGCCATTGTATCGCCGCGTCCAAGTTCGCCGGGCTCTCGTCGTTGGGGTCCGACAGCATGGAGATGACCGACATGAGGATCTGCTCCACGCCCAGGATCGGCCGCCACCGCTCCTCGGCCGTCTCGTGGAGGTTGTGCGGGTCCTCCCCCGGATCGTGGAGGATGGAGATGCAGACCTCGCCGTTCTCGTAGATGTTGGGGTGCCACATCTCGGACTGGAACGACATTTTGGGGGGCTTGTTCGGGAAGTCTTTGGGGAAGATGAGGCGGGCCTTGAAGAACCCTCCTTCGAAGAGGGTGCCGTCGGGTCCCATGATGAGGATCTCCCAGTCGTAGACGTTGCTGTCGTCCGTGAGGCCGACCGAGACGAGGTCGATGGGATTCTTGGCCAGCTCTGAATTTGTTTCGTGGGTCGCGGCCGGGTCAGGATTGGGAACCCACCCATCCAACAGCAGCGGAGGACGACGATACGGAAAAATGGTCAGGTGAAAGGCGTGCATCGCAGAACATCCGCCGTGGCTAAGAGCTTAACAAACCCAACCCTCCCATACTACATTTCTCACCATTGAGCTGTCTCTTGAGGAGTTCCGTCCCGTAGTCCGTCATTGCGTTCCAATCCTAGGAGTACCCACAAATCCTCCAGCAGTCGGCGGCGATCGATTTGCTCAGTTGCGTCAAGTGGATAGAGGAGGAGGGAGGCGCGGTGCGGTTGTCGGGTGATAGAGGCTGGCGCTGGCGCTGGAGTACCTAGACGAGTCGGTCGGTCGGTCGGTCGTGGTGGGGCAGAGTCAGAGTGAAGCAACGGCAGTTTGCCAGTTTGCCAACACACCAGTAAGAGAAAAATAACTGCCGCCGGAGGGCGGCGGGCGGCGGGCCGAGAACAACGACGAAGGCATTTTCAAAAACGGGTTGAGTAGTCTCGCCCTCTAAATGAAAATGATACTTTGTTGGAGATCTATTAGATGATCTTTTTCATTTTCCGGGCGGCACGCTAACGCCCACGTGGGCAAGGCTCAGCATACACAACGCACCAACGCCAAAGAGCATCGCTTCAAACGAAAGGCCTCTACCATCGTGCTACCATACTCTCCCTCCATCTCCATTCTCCATCCTAAACGCAGGCACGATGCGGGCAAGAGAGCAGGCACTGGAAATCGAGGGCGCGCCGACATTCAAGAGCTACCTCGCCGATCTGAACATCAGCACCTCGTGTTGTCGATCGGCGAGCCTACTCGTCCCCACCGTAAACAATGACGCAAACGCCGTGCTTCGCAAGCTGCGCGAGTGGAAGTGGCTGTGCGAGTCCGTGCTGGTCCGCCCGTGGAGGATCAGGACGTCAGACAATGAGGACATCTGCCAAGGCGATCGCAAACGGTACCTTCGATGCCTTCCGACTGAGGAGGAATTAGTGTCTTTGCGAAGAAAATTTACGTCCTTTGATCACTCTACGCCACGATCATCGCCTTCGCTTCGAGAAGGACTGATGCACTATCACCTCGTGGCCAAGAGCATAATAGTTCCACTGACCAGTGATGCAACTGCTTTTCTATTACGGGTTTTGTTTGAAATGCCAGCACGAGTTCCAGAAAGCTATTCGCCAGAACTC
Source organism: Thalassiosira exigua (assembly GCA_036939895.1). Lineage (NCBI taxonomy): Eukaryota > Bacillariophyta > Thalassiosirophyceae > Thalassiosirales > Thalassiosiraceae > Thalassiosira > Thalassiosira exigua. Next base: position 11,788 of record JALLPA010000338.1, read on the forward strand.
AAATCACAACAGCACTCATCGGAAGCGGAAGTACAAAATCTCTCGCCTGAGACGCAATCGTTAGGTGGAATGCCTCTACCAGACCAAGAGCAGAACCAAAACGCAACAATTCAAACCTGGTTCTCGGCCAACGGGGTCGCTATTGTCCACAACTGCGATGGAAATCAAACAGTCTCTCTTTCCAAAGAGGTGGATTTGTTCCCCGAGTCTTTACTGCCTCGAAGTGCGGTCCGCAACCACACGACCCAAAGCCATTTTACTTTCGCAGATCTCTTTGCAGGGATAGGGGGGTTTCGCATCGGGCTGGAAGCGTTGGGTGGCATATGCATCGGAAGCTGCGAAATTGATCCCTATGCAAGGGATACATACCGACGTAATTTCGTGAAAGACACCAAGCAATTCTTTGTGAATGATATCACTCGCTTGGATATACCGCCCAATACAGTGGATATCCTCTGTGGTGGTTTTCCCTGCCAAAGCTTTTCAACGTTGGCCAGCTTTCCATCGAAACCTGTTCAGTCCTCGCCATTGATCAACAGGCAAGGAGGACTCAGCACACCTCAGAAGGGGAAACTCTTCTATCATCTCCTACGTGTACTCCGGAGGTCACAGCCAAAGGTCTTCATTTTCGAGAATGTGAAGGGATTGGTGCACCTTGACAATGGAAATCATTTTGAGGAGATCCTTCGTTTGCTGGAGGAGTCTGGGTACCATGTCATCTATGGCATTGTAGATAGCGCATGGTTTTTGCCGCAAAGGAGGGAACGCATCTATTTTGTCGGCATTCGTCTGGATTTGATCGGTGTTGAAAACTCTGGAAGACTCAACAAACCACATTTTGAGGAGACTATCAGGAGCAGTTACCAAATTTATGGCAATGGCATACCGAATGCTGACTCTATGGATAAGTTCGACAGAATCTTGATGGATGATGGCGGCCTCCGTGGAAAAGGCATTAGTGCATCACAATCACTTCCTCCTTCGCGATTGGGTGATATTATGGAAAGCCGCGACATGGTATTGAATCAACAATCACACTGCTTCCTGACTTCCAATCAATGGGAAAAGGTGCGCACTCAAAGCTACCTCCAGATTCACTCTGACGGATCCGGGCAGCTGTTGACAGAAGCAAATGCATGTGCTCAAACATTGGTGAGTTCCTATCGTTCCAGCTTTCTGATGCATTCGCAGTTTGTAGTTCCATCGGATAGTCTGTATCTTGTGGATCAAACTGAACGATTGGAAAAAGAGGCCCGAAAGAAGAAGAGGATGGAGGACGTGGGGATGAACATCAAAGACAGATCAAGGGACGCGGCTGACCGAACCCTTCCTCGATTTTTCACCCCTCGAGAATGTTGTCGCCTACAAGGCTTCCCCGAAAGCTTTACCCTGCCTTTCAGCGCAGGAAATCCCAAAGAAAGGCATGTCGTGTCTCAATTTTACCGCCAAATAGGCAATGCCGTCTCGCCTCCGTGCGTCGCAGCAGTGGCCGAGTACGCTTTGTCTTTTTGCTCCTTAATTCCCAACTCTGGAGACGGCAACATTGGGACAAGATACAGTCCAGTTTTCGATCTCATCTTGGAAGCAAGCCCGAACAAAAGAAAAGTATTGGCTGCCATTGAGAGCAAAGTCCAGTCTCGGTTGCATGTTTAATAACAGTACCGTTTCGAAAAATATCTCTAACCCTGCTGCAGTAATGCCGCAAGCGCTCGCCTTGTATGGAATGATACCCGCCGAGGAGTCACGTGGTTGTCGGTCGTGATACTGCTAAATCCCCAAAATGAACGGGGCCTATCAGGATCGTCCTCGTCAATTTTTCCGACCTTTCGGAACTTCCACCCAAGGTGCTCACTACATATGCTACAGTACGCTATGAGTAGAGCACAGAGTTGAACTTTCAGTACGCTGCAACGATAGTTGATATAGGGTGGACATTGCGATCCAACTCACCTATTGTCCACGAGTATCCTGGAAACCAACTGTCCCTCGTCTCTGGACGGCCCATGCAGGTCACGCTGTGGCGGTCTACATTTCTCAGTGTCATGGTCTGATGGACGACGCCATGCTCATTGACATAAGCACCAGTCGTACCCTCTTCGAAAGTAGAAAACAATGCGTAAGAATACACAAGGAGGCTTCCTAGCTTTTGAGCAATTAGCAGGGAAAGGGATCGAGTACTCACCTGAACCTCCTACAGAGAAGACGTGTCGCATTTGAGATATCACCGCACCGCAATGCTGGCAACGAATGATGGCTTCTTCCTTCTTCTCCTCCATCTTTCGAAGAATGTATCGTAGCTGCTGAGCAGTGCAAATCATTTCTTGAAAAGAGGTTCGGCGGAACGTAACAATGAGCTTTCGATCGTCAACGCCCCGAAGCAAAATGGAAAGACACTCACCCAACAGATCGAGGCGGTCGTTTTGCGACAACGGCATGTTCGACGCCGCCCAGTCGGCGAACGCCGACGGGTCCACCACTCGGAACGGCGCGGGCGCCGGCCCGGGATCTGCGTCGGCGGCCGGCGTTCGATCGTCGCCTTCGGTCCCATCGGCGAAATCCAATCCCGCGGCCGAGGGAAGGATCGCGTTCAGACCTCGAAATTCGTCGTTTTCTCGTATCATGTCTAAGAGAGAGTTGGGTTGAAAGAAACAAACGAACTGAGCAGAGCTGTTGGATATTTATGGGCATCAAACAACAAGGACTCACTGCATATCTTGAGGCATAATTTCCAAGGCCACATGGCTCGATACGCAATCGAAGGCGTGGAGGATCGAAGCGATAAGTTCCTCAAGGCGATGTCGTAACTCGTGCAAACCTCGTCCCTTTCTTCCGCGCTGCCGCCGTTGCTCTCGTCCATAGTCTCTCCAACCTCGACATTTACCGGAGGAGAAGCCGGAGTCCGGAGCGGGCACCGTACCCCGCCCGGGGGTCCCATCGTCCACGACGGGGGCGACGACGCCCCGTCGCGCACCTCTTCCACGTCGTACAGCGGAATTCCCGTCCGCTCGTCTCCTCGGGCTGCGACCGACGACCGTCCGTCCCGCGCGGAACGCAGGAGGCGAACGCGCGCGGTCCCCAGCAGCGTGACGACCAGCTCGTCCCCTCGGTCGCGCCAGACCGCGGACGACGGACGACGCGCGCTCCTCCTCGGGGAGGACGGGATCCCGTTCCCTCCTCCCGGAGCCGGCGGTCCGTCCGGATCGGCGGAGGCGGACGTTTCCTCGTGCGTGAACGTGATGGTCGCCACGGTGCCGATCCTTCCTGCGATCGTATGAGGTAACAAGTCGTCGGCCTTCGGAGAAGGAGTGCGGGCCAAAAAACCTCACGCACGTCTTACGCACCCACCAGCGGATCGGGCGGGACCGGAGGCGGCGCCGCCGGCCGGTAGAAACAGTTCCCTTCGTCCGAAGACGACGACGACGGCGACGACGGTCGCTCCGAGGGACGGTCCCGATCCCGGACCGGCGCCGCGCGATCTCCGCCGTCGCCGCCTCCTCGGCCGTCGTCGTCGATCGGCGCCGCGTCTCGGACCGCCCGTCCGCCCTCCCCGCCGCTCCCGGCGGAGGGTTCCGTCGCCTCCGCCTCCGTCCCCTCGGACCTCCTCGCAATCCTCCTCCCCGACGACCTCCTCGAACCAATCCTCCTCCTCGCCCCCGTCGCCCCCCGTCGGATCAAGTCGACCCTCCACCGTCCCGTCCGCCCTCCCCCCTCGCGGATACGACGTCGCGTCCGCCGCGCGACGCCGCGGGACGACCCGGCGATCCCGACGAGCGCGGGGAGGAGGACGAGGCGGACTTCGCCCCGTCCGCCGGAACTTTCGCGATGGGGACCGTACAGTCCGCGGGCGTCGTCGATCGATCGTCCCAGGAAGGTCATCCAATGTCGGTCGCGGATGCGGAGGGGGACGGTCGATCCCGGGAAGAGGATCACGTCTTCCAGTTCCATGACGGGCAATGTTGCTGCTGCATAGAGATCGCTTTCCGGTTGCATGAGTTCGTGCTCCAATTCCTCGTCTGGAGAGGGAGGCGAAGGAGCGGGAGGTTTTGTTTGCTTCGATTTCACGCTGGTTCCATCTCGGTTTGTTTCATTGCCGCTTTCTCCATCATCGCTTTCTCCATCATCAAGGTCCGTTCGCATCGACGCGTCCACATCACATGCATCCTTGCTCGAACGATGCCGGCGCCGCCCCGCGGGAATCCACTCCTCGGGATACAGGGGCTGAGCGGTGGGCAGGTAGGGATGGTTCCGCGCGGGCTGCGGAGGAGGCCCGGCGTCGCGTCCGGGGCCGTCGCGTTCGCCCTCGTTCTCGTCGTCGTCGTCGTCGTCGTCGTCGTCGTCGTCCGAGGAGCCGTCGGAATCCGCGGATCCGCTCCGGGCGTACCGGCCGAACAGCTGTCGGAGGAGCCGGGAATAATCCTCGTTCCCCTCTTCGTCGCCGTTCGGAACGTCGGCGTCCGTTCGATCGACGCCCGCCCCCTCGCCCCCG
>JALLPA010000339.1:0-16267 GCA_036939895.1 Thalassiosira exigua
GCTGCCGTGCAGTCCCGTGACTGCGTGGATCCGGTCGCGCCAGCAGGATCATCACTCGCCCGTTAAAGGCGGCGGCTTTGACGTCCTAATATGAGCAAGGGATTTATGATTATTTTTATGTACTAATGTTAACGTCAGGCGGAAAAGGCGGAACGTAGGGTCACGCTAAGCGCTCTCCGCAGGGCCTCTTGGACCTAGTGCAGAAGTGTTTCCCCGCTTGGTGGCTTCATGGGACCGGCACAGCCGCCGCAGTGGCCGTCGAAGCAAGGGGAGGCGGCGTTGTCATGGTTCGATGGTCGTCGGTCGGTCGTCGGTCGTCGTCGTCCCCGTCGTTGGTCGTCACGAAAAAGGGGCCCGTGAGAACACGGACGAAAAGGGGAGAGCGGATATTTGTATTAATTCCTATGCCGTTGGTAGGCAAATGTCCCATGAAATACCAGCTAGGAAAAACCCTCTTGATTGCTTGCCCATGATTGCAGTGAGTACGTACGAGATTGATTTTTTCGTCTTGATGTCTCGTGCATGGTCAGAATCAACGTACTGGTGAAGCAGATTAGGTATCAGCTGCTCGAAGACTTTGCCTGGCTCTGGCTCCCAGCGGATCCGCTGGTAGAGCTTGATGTTTTGGGTTGGATACATGATCGATGCATGAAGATGGGTGGCAATGTACCTGGCAATCCGCTTGAGGCCTTGAAATTATGCTGAGTTAGGGGCGACATTGAACTGCGTCAGCCTTGACACTGCGAAGCCTAGTTCTGGTCGTGATGCCTGCTCGATAAATGTGCCAAAATTGTTCAATGAGGGTGTTGAACTGTTCACCGCACTCCAGCTGTAGCTTTTCTAACTCTGGACCCCGGGCGGGGGGAGAAACTCTGCAAGCGAGCGCTCGTATTCTGCGTCTGTGCGGTAGGGAGTATCCGCTGTCTTAATCACCTCTGCCTTTCCTTTTGGGAACCATTTATCAATGATCGTCGCTTTCGTGTGATTGGTTTGGTCAAAAAAGCTGATACCCATGTCCGTCTGAACGATTCGACAGTTTAGATATTTGTATACCTTTTTGTTTTCTTGAGTTGTGATGGAGATGAATGCAGAAATGTGCTTGCTGAGTCACTTGAACAGGTCGAAGCTCATGTAGGAGACCAAAAAATCGTCTGTTGAAGTAATGACCACGAGATATTGAGTGATATCTTCTTCCTCATAATAGACGAAAAGAGCTGGCTCCACTGGGCAGACTATATCCAAAATATTCCAGAATCAGAACAAGAAGAAGGTACCAATTTCACCCTGCGTCTTTTACGCTGTTTGCATGACATATTTTCAATTTTCTGCTTTTTATAGCTTCATGTTTGAGAACATCTCTTTGAACCAACTCATGTAATATGGCGGGCAGGTAATGTAGATGCGTTTTTTTCAGGTGGGATTACATTGTTTGGAAGAAATTGACCACATCAATGATTGCTATTTGGATACTCACATAACTAAATAACCATAGTAAAATGGCTTAACGAGCGTAGTTGGTCCTATAAGAAGATATCACCCCTTAGCGCTGAAGGCCGGATGACTCATCGCCCCTTTGGAAGACCGGCGCAGGGGCGCCGGCTTAAACCTATTGTCCCTCTGGACAAAATCCTGGCGCGGCAACATCGGTCGTATTCGTGCTTGGGGTGCAATCTGGGTCACGATGTTAGTTTATAGCACTCATAGCCAGCAATGGCCCACCAGGTGTACTTTAACATTTCAATTACGCAGTACGTAGGTGCCACGTGTAAGCGCCGTACAATATGAATGTTAGGAAAGCATCAACACCAGCAACTGCCGCCACCCTTGCCTACGGCCGTAGACTCGCGAAGGTAAAGCGGTCGATAAACTGAACGAATGCATCGTTCGACGGAAGCCTTTGGCAAAGAAGCAAGCTCTCTTGAGTTATTCCCCCAAACCTAAAAGAGCCGTCTTCAACGTTTAAAATCATGACCCATCAGTAGCTTTGAAATATCAGCTTGATAGCAGGATATTCTCATAATGAGGCGCCAAGACTTAGTCTGCCGCATTTTAGGGAGAGCCACCACATTATCATCGCCTCGTGGAGTTCACGTGCTGGACTTCACTTCCCTCTTCTCCAGACTTGCCATTGTTCGTGACCACCTGAGATAACAGGCTTGCATCGTAGTCTTCGGGTAAGTTGGTGATCTTGATGACCTCGCTGGGTTTGTCCGAGCGACCTCCGGCAGTACGAGACCACGCGATGGAAGACGAAGTACCGGACGAGTCGATCGCAGAATACATGCGACTCTCTCCCTCTTCTAGGAAGATGACTACAATTTCACCTTCGTCGTGATGATAACGAGGGATTACAACGGCAAAGGATGATGCTGATGGGAACGGCGGATCCTTGTGGGACGACGAGAATCGACATTGTCACGGCCCGCGGAGACAACGGGCAGAGAGAATTTCGACAAGAACACAAGGGGGAATATGTCCAACAATTCCGCTGCTGCCTAGAGGGGGGGGGCGGCGTAGTCATGGCTGCCTTATGTCGGCTCGGGGAGTGTGAGGAGGGCGGCGGGGAAATAGGAACGAACGGGCGACAGCAAGACTGCTTGAAAGCAAGACTTTTTTCTTTTTCAAGAAGACTCCAAAAGAGCGGCGCCGCGATCGGTGGAGATCTCCTGGAGTCACGGAAGGTCACGACTTCTGGCTTATTATGGCGTTTTGAAGAAGTTTGGCGGACGCGACGCGGGACGATGAGCCGATGACGATGAACGGCCGCCGCGCCTGCGCCCTCGCCCTCCGGGCCGCGGCGGCCGCCGCCGCGGCGACGCGGACGACTAAGGTCTGCTCCCTCGGGGTCGGCTTCGGCCGGGGGTTCGCGGTCGCGGGCGGAGGAGGAGGAGGAGGACGGGGGGGGCGGGCAATGGGAGGAGGAGGAGGAGGGGGAGGAAGAGGGCGGGCGACGACGTCCCCGTCGTCGGCGGCGTGGGCGAGGGCGGCGACCGCGACCGCGAGGCGACGTCCTCCCCCCCCGGGCGGCCGCGTCCGACGCCGACTTCCCCGCGCCTCCGCCGCCTCCTCGTCGTCGTCGACGACGGCAGCTATGGCGAGGGCGGGAACCGCGGACCTCGCCGCTGCGGTCGACGGCGGCGCGAGGCGGACCGAAGGCTTCGATCCGCCGTCGCCGTCGTCGATCTCGGGGTCGTCCTTCGAAGGGGAAGTCCTCTCCTTCTTGGACGAGAGCGGCGCGCCGTGGAGGCGCTTCGATCCGTCGGAGCTGCGGGAGGTCGCGTTGCGACGTTCTCGAAATAATGGCGACCCGAGGATAATCACCCGCGGCAGGGCCGAGGAGATCGCGGAGCTGATGGAAGATCGCACGCTCCTCGCCGTGGGAAGAGGCGCGGGGGGGAACGCTGCCATCGAAGCCAACTCGTCAGCTGGCAGCCCGTATTCGTTCTTGCTGCACCTCTGCCCGACCGAAACTTATTCCACAGAAAGCGTCGACGCGAAGACGGTGATGTCCCGCGCGTGGCTCAACGCCCACCTCACCGACGCGTTCTACGACCACATCGGCCCCGCGAACAAAATCAACGATGGCAACGGAAGGCTGAGCGCTGACGCAAAGAAACCCAGCACGATCATAGTGCACCTGCACGAAGACGTCTGGAACCGCTCACCCGCGATCGTCCGATCCCGCCTCCTCAGCAAGTGCGGCGTCGTCGATCGACGGATCTACGCCCGCAAGACCGTCGCGCGACGCGTCGGGAAATCGGAGTACCTGCCGTTCCTGGAAACGAATCACCTGTGGGCGGCGACGTCGGCCAAGTTCGGCTACGGCCTCTTCTGCAAGGAGTCGGGACAGCTCGTGGCCGCGGCGACGTTCACCCACGGACGGAAGGTGACCCGTTCCTCGCGGGAGTTTCGATCGTACAAATTGCTCCGATTCTGCACCGCGCTGGACACGGCGGTGGTGGGGGGATTGACCAAGCTGATCTCCGCGTTCGTCAAGGACGCGAAGCGAAAGCACCCCGGCGTCCCGATGGACGTGATCACGGCCGTGGATCGCGACTTCGGGGGCAGCACTTGGCCGAAGTTCGAGTCGATGGGGCGGGCGATGGATCCGATACCCATGTTCGTGGGGGAGGTCGACGGGTGAGGACAACGTCTTCTTCGTCGTTGGGATCTGGCGCCTTGGCGATGGTTCGGGTTTGCCGCTGGTGTTGGCGTCGACTGAGAAGGTGTCTGCCTCGTGCCGATCGGGTAGGTGATACCGGTCAAGCTTCGTGGCTTCGGTTTGTTAGGGGGGGCAATATCATGTGGGTAAAATTGCGTTCGTCGGACAGGTCCTTGGGTCGCGGACCGGCTCGACAGCGGATTTGGCAGCAATGTGGCCAATGCCGCCACAAATATTGTCGCCCTCCGCGCTCATTGAGAATGAGACAAGTGCCATTTTGTCGAACTGATTTGTTTTCTCGTCCCTGCGTCCCAGGTTGAGGAGGCACGCAGTAGGCGCGGGGATCACCCCCGTCGACCATCGATCGGATGCCGACGAAATCGCGTCCATGACCGCTTCGACGCTCCTCCGTTCGGGCCTGCCGGACTCCTTGCTCGACGAGTTGCAACGGACGGACGCGCGCGCGGAAGACGACGCCGATCGGCCCTGGAAGCTCGCGGCCCGACGGGGATTCCATCCCGTGTTCGACGCCGGCGTGGAGCGGCTGATGCTGGTGATCGACGACGACGACGACGGGGCGACGACCGGCTCTCCATCGACGTCGGAGCTTTGGGAGTCGTGCAGTCCCCGCTACGCGACGGAGCATTACTCGTCCAATGCCGGCGTAGAGAAGATGCTGGACTGCGTGCGGCGCGCCAAAGAGATCTACAAGGAGTAACATTGCCCTGTCGATGAAGAAAAGGAGTTGGGTTGCTACAAATGAGCATGGTGTCTTACGCAACAAATCTGCCCAATCGATGCATATGGAAAGAAAACAAATACAATGATCATCAGGCTATCTTTATCATCGGAACGAAGAGTAGCTGTCAAGGTCTTGGGAGGATGGCGGGCTCCATCACCATATCTTTCACATCTTTTGAGAGACTCCTCACCCTTCTCACGAAAGCGGAGTCTTTTAGAAAGGCACCTGGACCTGATTGTGAACTCCCCTTCGTTCCTATCTGGCATTTCGCGGCGTCTGTCGTCTTGCGGAGAAGTTTGGCCTTGCAGTGGCACTTCGCTCTCAGCAGCGATCCTTTGGAATCGCCGACTTCGCGAGACTCGGCAATCTTGCCTTCGAACAGCAGGAAAACTACGTGCGTGTGGATGCTTTCTTGTTCGCTCGACAGATGGAACTTAATCTCTAGATCGAAGCAATTCGAGCCAATCCTTCGAAGGTCGATCAGCTCGGCCTTGCAACCCTCGGATAGATAAATTGCGTGCACTTGCTTTACCTTGGCTCGAGAGGCCCTCTCGCCGCGTTTGGAAACGTGAACGACTCGTGAAATGCTGCATCGAAGAGATGTTCCACTCGAGAGATGTCATTCTCTGTGCCGTTGAAGGCGGCCAAATATTGCCGGAGGGCCAAATCGCAGGCTACCGTTTGCTTCTTATTCATAATATCTTGTTGGTGTTGCTGTTTTTTATGCGGGTCCTGACTCTCATCCCAGGGTCGTGTTCGCGACGAATTCCTACGTACCTTAGAATGTTACGTTCACATACCATACCAAAGCTCAGCAGCGTGCGACCCTGGCAATGATCTTGAACAAGCGACTAGCTATTGGCATGGGCATCTTGTTCTAGGCCATTCCTGGTTGTGCAGCTCACCTTGACACTCTTGGCCTTCTTGGGGACCTCTAAGCTCCTCTTTCTCCTCTGTGCAATGCCGGCACAAACATTCGGAACATAAAATCAGAACAAGGCAGAACAGCAAACAAATCAGAACAAAGTCTACTGACAATATAAGGATCAATCACACCTACTCACGACACTCTTCACACAATAATACTCAAATCGAAAATCATGTCGCTGGAGAAGAACATAATCTCATACTTCGCCGCCTTCGATGGCACTGTCAAAGATTTCTCCCAGATCGAGAGTCTCTTCAATGCTGTGTTCGATGATAGTTTTGTCCAAGTAGACGAAAATACGCTAAACAGAGAGCAACTGAAACGGATCCATGCCAACGGACTCGCTCTTGGGTCCAAGGCCAGAGTCGTCAGTTGTAAAAGGACGGCGACTGACAGTATTGAATACAAGGTCTTTTTGACCAATAGAGTAATCGAGGACGTTGTCATCCACCTAGATTGCAAGGTCAAGAAGGGCAAGATTGTCAGGGCCAAGGCATAGGTGATTCGGCGCAGTCTCTTCTGCGGGCAAGGCGCCTAATGACCTTCTACAATGTGGAGCAGAAGTTCCGTGCCCTCATAAGTGCATTTGATGGCACTGTTAAATCATTCGATGAGATAGAAAAGCCGTTTGAAGACCTGCTCCACGATGAATTCGTGAACTCGATGGGCATCGACAAGGATGGCATGAGGGATAAGGCAAGGTATCTCCTTTCGATTGCAACGAAGGCAGAGCTGCTCCAGTTGAAGGTCCTTGATGACTTTCACTTCGAAGCTAGGATTCATATAAAGAACTCGATCGCTGATATCACAACCCACCTCAAAGGTACTATCAAGGATGGACATGTAGTCAAGCTTCAGACTTATGAGGAGGCAGGGAGCGCACATGAGAAGTTGCGAGGAGTGTTTGAACTCTCGGACTTGCTGCAGGGCATTCGGACCTACGAAAAAACTCAGAATCGTGATTATGAGTCAACACTGAAAGACCTCGAAAACTCAGTTGAGAGTATCTTCCACGATGAATTGGAAGCTGATCTCGGAGGAGGGGTCATGAACAAGGACGAAGTGAAGAAGCTGAAGATCCAGGAGTATCTTGCAAATTCAAGGATCCATTTCGAGAAGATGAAGGTTCTCGACGCGTCTCATATTGATGCCTTCATCAGCAAGGAGAATGGTTGGCGGCGCCATCAGGTTCTAACGGTACAAGATGGCAAGATCATCAAGATTGAACCAGCCCAAGATGAACCAGATGAAAGTCCCTTGGCACCATTGGATACGCGAGCTGTCGTTGCTTCTCAGTAAGCAAAATAAGTTTTATTCGTAGATAGTATCGTAACATACCATAGCGACGTTCTGACGCAGCAACTTTTTCTGTATGCATAATAAGAAACGACGAAGCGCTCCTTCGGCAGGGGCTTTTTGGGGTCTCCTACCTTCCATCTTGTCCCATCGCTTTTGTTCCCAACTTGCCCCATCCCTTTGTTTCACTGACCAAGTTCAACTAGCGATGTTCTTCTACTTTATCGTCGTCCTATTGAAAGATCGCCTTGTCCCAACGCTTCGTTTCGCCCCACCTATAGCGATGTTCTTCTACTTTATTGCCGTCCTCTTGTGACAGCAAGGCATGTCCCCCACTCGTTTCGCATCTAAGGCTTCGCCAACCAAGGCCAGCGAACTCTATGCATCAGCCTCCACGTGCTCTTCCTCTTTGTTTTCGTCCTCTTGAAAGACAGCAAGGGTATAAGAACCAAGAGATGACACGATCATTTCATACTCCTCTGTTCGTATTCTAACGTTCTCTACAGGGCCGTCATCGGGGTCGAAGAGCTCTTTGATGTGGGCAGTGCTCTTGTTGTACAACTCGGTTATATGATGCGCATGTTGCACAGCCCGCTGATAAGGCATCGGGGATCCCACTTGGTCCCATCGAATGACGATTCCATCGCTATTGAGGATCAAGTACGCTTTGAAGCCTGGAGTCCTCTTCAGGTCCTTGAGGAGCTCGTCGATTTCGTTCACTTGGTTGTGGGCCATGGTGCCGGGTCTTTTGGGTGAGTGGTGGACTTTAATAATTTTCGAGGGGTTTTCATGGCTCTGTTCACTTTATTGTTGTACCCGACTGGTTGAAGTTGTTTGTCGCTGTCATCCATCATGTCGAGCGGGGATTTTGGCAAGGACGACGACATTCTCAAGGAGTTGAGAGAGATATCGAACAGACATTCGCGGCACTACAGCCGAGATGTCGAAGTCGACAAAAGACGCCATCTTGCCTCGGCGTCTGCGTCTGCTTCGGGCGAGAAGGAAAACACAGAAAATGGCCAGACAACCCGAGAAGGCGGCAATTGCAACAACTTTCTCTGTCGAACGAAGGAGAATGGCGATCTCAATCAATACTGGTACTCGAAAAACACCATAGAGGTTCTTTGCGACGCGACGCGAGAGGGATTATCGATGTGCAAAGGAAAGAGGGTTGCATTTCTTTCCACCCCGTCGCTCTTCTTCTCGCTCTCGGCTGAGGAAAGAGAGGATTGTACATTGTTCGAGGTGAGCTCATTGTTCCTTGAATTGATGCCATTTTCCATGTCGTTGAGATAGACGTTGAGACGCCACTCGTTTCTCAATTCACCTCCCATAGTACGACCCTTCCTGGGAATCCTGCCCGGGTTATCATTTCTATGACTTCAACGATCCGTCCAACATAAAAGATAGCTACCTTGGAGTTTTTGATATGATCGTCATCGACCCGCCTTTCATATCTCAGCATGTGTGGGAGAGCTATGCAACCACTGCGAAGTTGCTGATGAACAGCGATGGCGCATCGCTCATCATAGCGACAACGGTGGACGAAAACAAAGACTTGATGAGGGCACTATTGGACTGCAGGCCTACATCGTTCCGACCTTCCATCCCCAATCTGGTGTATCAGTACTCGGTTTTCACGAACTTCGAGTCATCAGTCTTGAATAACAAGAATTCAGAATTGATGGAAGAAACTACGTGATGATACCTTGGTGTATCTAGCCATCACTTTTGGGTCTTTTCGCGTTCTTCTTGGGCGTTGCTTACAATTCAAGACTGATTTCTTGCGCGAAATAGAATGGTGAAAGCTTACTTTAATGGACTGTCCCCAAAGAAAATCAATCATTGCTCTGTCAAATTCGCATTCGTCACCTCTGTAGCAGGCCAACAAACAATCATCGCTCGACCGTGCATCGCTCTGCGTAAGACGGCATTAATTAGCGCGTGTAGCCCGGCGGCGCAGCACTCGGTGGGGGTGGCCTCGTGTACCCAAACGCCGGTGGTTGGCCAGGAGGTGCGGCGAACGATGGCGGCGGCCCAGCGGGCGGGGGTGGCAATGGTGCAGCCCCGCCCCATCGGCTGGGGGGCGCAGCGCCGCCCGTCCGAGCACCCCAACGGGACTGCCGTGCACTCCCACCTCCAGGGGCATCGTCCGTGCGCATGCTCGTGCCTTGCCTCGAAGACATGGCAGAGCCACCGGCGCTGGATCCGCCTGAACGGGGTTGGGGCTTGGCGCCTGGACCGGCGGGGTTCTTCTTGAAGTCGTTCATCACACGGTCCATGCTGCTGTACGTACGACCACCCCACACGAAGCCATCGGGAGAGATTCCTATGGTGTGGTTCCGTGGCGTCCTCGACATGATGAAGCGGAGGGAGACATAACCTGGGTAGCATTCCGACCAGCAGATAAAGTAGAACACTCCTTTTGGATTCGCCTGTTTCATAGCGCGGATTTTGTCATCGACCTCATCTTCGAGCTTGTCGAGGAATTTTCGGTGGTGGCGAACCTCCTCGACGCGATCATTCATGGGGGCGATGTACCGACCCAGCAGCTCGTCTATGCTCTCGTACACTTCCTTCTGTTATGCAAAGGAAAGGGTGATGATGATCAAACAAGTAAGAACAATGGTCCTTTTTGACAGCTACGACGAAAACCAGCAAGTCACGTCGTTCAGTTGACCAACCTTGATAATGAGCCGGTTTCCAATGCTGGCGTCTGTGTCTTTGTCCTCCTCCAGGATCTCAATGACTTTGATGCATCCCGGCCGGACCATCCAATGCACGGCCAGCGAGTCGCAGCTCTTGTTGCTCGGGCGTATTAACGCCTCACCAACCATGGCATCACCACCAGCCTCGCGTAGTTCGCTGTCGAGCTTGTCGTGGGTGGCGTTGCGGAAGGCAGGGTGGGCGCACGCACGTCGAGTGACCTTTCCGGAACGGCGGGCAGGCCCGGCGGAGGAACCCCCAGCGGCAGCGTCACCACCAGCCCCTGCAGAGTCGCCGCTGATCCGGGTCCCGCCGATGGTTAGGCGCAGTGCCTCGAGTCGCGCTTCGCGCTCCCGATCTTTCTCCTGGTCAATTTTTAGGGCCGCGGCGCGGTCAAAGTGCTCATCCAGGGGGGGGAGGCTCGCGGGACGCTCCCACTCACTTGACTTCTTTTTGAAGTCCTCCTTCCGCAGGGTCAGGTCAACGCACATGTGGTCCATCTTAACCTGTGTCACCAACGCTGTGACCACGGTACCCACAGAAACAATGTCCTCTGCAGACTCGACGTGATCGTCCGCCAGGTTGCGCAGGGGGATAAAACCTGGAACGTCACCTTCGAGCTTGATCTGGCTACCAAAGTCTCCGTTCTTGATCACCCGTCCCGTAACCTCCTTCCCGGGGCACAGTGTGGCATCGCTCTCACCGGTCAGCAGTTTGAACAGGCGCTCGCCACTGGGAGGCTCCATGGGCTTTCGGGGATCCACGAACGGCAGGCGGTACTCCCACTTGACCATTGTCAGCTGGTCCAGCCAGCGTCCATTTCCATTTTCTTCTATCATCTGGGAAAACGCCTCAATGTCCAGTTCCTCCACCTTGTCCCGCCAGCTTTCAGCCGGAACAGTGGTCCTGGGGTGCCACGTGGTGACGTTGAACGTAGGCCCATATATGCCTTCCCACTCGGCCCTGGTGGCTTGGAAGAGCCTTTCCACTTCCACGCGGGAGTTTTGCATCACATCGCGTATGGCACTGATGGCGTACTCGTCGTCCTGGGCGGCGCTGTCGCCGAGCTCGAGGGCATCAACAGCGATCTTGACGGCCCAACGGTTGCGCTGATAAACATCGGGGTGGCAGCGGCTGTCATCGAGGGGGTGGAGCATCTGGTCTAGAAGCTGGTCCGTGGCGCGAATGCGCAGGAAAGCGACGGCGTTGTTGTACACCACTGGCCCTAGCAGGCGCTTGGCGAGGATCATCTTGCGGCTGGACACAACCCCGCCAATGCGTGTAACGTTCTGCTTGAGGTTGTTGGCCTTGCGTGGCCCCAGGCCGGGCACGAAGGTGAGCATCCCATGAATGTGGTCGAGAGTGCACGCAGCGTTAACGTCGACGCCCACATCCGCCGTGACGTTGCAAAGCACCCTCTCGTACTCCCGGAGCAAAAGCGGCTTCGGGAGCAGCCGTTGGAGCGGGTGCACGTTCAAGAAAAGCATCTCCGTCCCAAACACGCCAGCGTCACTGGCCGCAGACCAAGTGTATGCCAGCTCTGCCAGAGGGTCTTTGGCCCAGCGCGCTGTGGCCACGGCCACTTTGAGGTTCACAGCAAATTCTGGGAACTCCTTCTTCCCGCGCACGCTCCTGCCGAAGAGTTGGGCGACGTTGTCATCCACTATGTCGACATTGCACTTCCACACGGTGTCGTCATCGTCGTCGTCGTCAAGGTTGGGGTGCATCTGGCGGAACGCCTCCATGCGCGCCTCGAAGTCCTCGTCGTCCTCGTCTTGGCCCTGGATCAAGCGATTGTTCCACCGCTCGGTCGCCTGGCCGACGAGCTCCCCGAGGCTGCGAGCAGTGGACCGGCAGTTGACGCCGCCCGAGGATCCAACGACCACCGCAGCCGGACGGGACTGGATCAAGAATGTCACGATCTTCTCGCGAACGTTATCCGCGGTCACGCGGGTGCCCCCGGGCACCGCCACGTGGTCCGTGAGCTCCCCCCGTCCGTTGACTACCGCCAGGAACGTGCCGTCCTTCGAGTCGTTCGAACTGCACACGCCCACGATGGGCAGGTCGCCGGTGGGGACGATGAACCGATTCTCGCCCAGGAGGTGGCTCGGGCGATACGGCCCCTCCAGCGCCATGGCCTTGAGGTTCTTGCCGGCGGTCTCCACGCCCGTCCGCGTCGCGACGTCCCGAAGGTCCCGGCGGGCCTCGGCCTCGAACTGCGGGAGGAGGTGGGACACGATGGCCGCGCGTATGACCTTCTTCCTCTCGGCGTTCCACTCGTCCGTGTCGCCGTCCGCGGGAAGATACACCCGCTCCAGCGCCTCGGACAGGCGGGAGACGTCCTGGCGGTCCCGCGGAAGATTTTCGGGAGTACGCTTGTACCACGGATTGTCGTCGTCGCTAGCGTCCGGGACGTAGGAGAGGTGAATCTGCACTGTGATTTCCCCCGTGCGCTCGGCCTTGAGCAGGTTCAGGTACTGCACGCAGCTGTCCGTTTCCTTCTTCCTCAGCGCCTCATCCAGTTCCTTCACCTCCTCCGCATTGAGTCGCGCCCTCCTCCTTCCCAATTCGGTCTCGTCCATCGGGAAGTGCTCCCTCACGGGTTTGTCCCTGATGAGGTGCAGCCCGTAGTGCTCGTGGAAGGCGTCGATGGCCGCGAGACCCTTCGCCGTGGGGCGGGTCGTGACCACAGCCTCCGCGCGGTAGATGGCCCGGAGCTGCCGCCGAACGCGCGGCTCGTGGGCCAGCTCCATCGCGGCCACGTACCTGGCCGCGCGGAGGGGGTCCGACAGCTCGGGGTTCTCGTCCCAAGCGGCGTCCTCGCGGGCCGCGGCGAGGGACACCAGCTCGCCGGAGTCGATGAGCTGGGTCCCGAACTCGGAGGGGCTGATGCCCTCGACCACGGGGGCCGTCCACTGCCGAGGATCGGCGGCGCCCTCTCCCGGCAGGGCCCGGTCGTAGCTGAACCCCGCCTTGTTCGTGAGCGTGTCCTCCAGCTTGATCCCCGCGCGGAAGGGGGGGAGGACGAAGCGGTAGCAGATGTCGCGCAATCCCTCGGAGACGCAGGTGCGATAGAAGTCCCAATCGAACCGCCGCGAGCGCTTCTTCTTTTTGTCCTTCTGGCCCCCGGCGCCCCCCTTTCCAGGACCTCCGCCCCCCGGAAGGGAGGTCTTGTCCAAGATCGCCTCGTTCCCCTCCCGCACAAGGGCCAGGTACCCCTTCATGTCCATCACGTGCCGGTGCTCGGTCATCTCCCCGGCGTAATCTTCGTAGTCCCCGTGGTGCCACAGCTTGCCCCGGCACGTCTTTCGGGTCCGTTCGGCGAGGGCGCTCACGATGCCATCCCCCTCCGACGGAGCCGCGCCGAACGACGCCGCGGCGGCCTCGGCCTCTTTCTCGCGGCAGAGCGTGTCCAGGCGGGCCACTTCCGACGCCTGGGCGTTCAGGAGGGCGGTGAGGGTGGAGAGGTGGGATTTCAGAGATTCCTGTTGTTTGGACTTGGCCCCTTTGTCCTGTGCCAGGGGGCATGCATTGGTACGGATGGCGGGGTTGAGTTGTGAGACGGAGAAGGCAATAGAATAACTGTGAAAATCGTCGAAGGAGCAACATCTACCCTCTGCAGACGGGTGCAGTAGCGTTCCTCGAAGTGTACCCCCCTGAACCACCTTATACCTGCCCCCCCGAGCTGAGCCAAGCTGGGGCGGCTTGTACCCCCCGGGGTACACAAAGGTACACTTCGGGGAACTTTACTTGTACACTTCATTGCCAAGATCTTGGGTTCCAGAGGCTGGAGGCGCACGCACACGCACGCACACAGGGAACAAACAAAAAACTCACTTCTTTCTCGTCGTCATCATCCCCGAACAGGTCATCATCCTCGTCGTCGTCGTCGTCGCTACCGTCGCCCTTCTTTCCCTCATCCCCCTCGCTGCCTTCCCGCTCCAGCGCCTCCAGGTCCGTCTTGACCCTCTCCTCGTCCTTCACGGTCCGTTCCAGCTTCTCGTTCGCCGCGCCCAATCGCTCCCGCAGCGTCCTCAGCTCCTCGTCGCCCCCCCGCTCCCGCGCCTCCTCCCCCAGGCTCGCCTCGATCTTCGCCCGCGCCTCCGTCATGCGCTCCCACTCCCCGTCCTCGTCCACGATGCGATGGAGGCTGTCCCGCACGGCCGCGGACGCGACGACGTCCTTCCGATAGACCCGTACGAACTCGGGCTCGAACTTCTCGGTCCGGATCAGGCGGAGGGCGTACACGATCGACGCGAGGACGGCGCGCTCGGCCTTCTCGGCCTTCTCCGCGTCCGCGGGATCGTGCCCGGGGGTCGACGCGATTGCGGCCGAGGCCGCGGACGCGGCGTACCACTCCGAGTGGATCGCGGGAATCCGGCCCATGATCCACAACGCCTCCTCTTCCTCCTCGTCGGCGACGTCGTCCCCGACCTTCGGCAGGCGCCGCGCGGGCGGCGTCGCCTCGAGCCAGTCGTAGAATCGCTCGGGAGCGTCGGCCATGCGGATCGCGTCGTCTCGCTCGGTGCAGAAGTTCTCCACGAGCTGGACGGGCTCGAACGCCCTCCGAAGCTGCGCGCGTCGCTTCGCTTCCACCTTCTCGCGGCGCTGCTTCCGCTTCTCCTCTCGGGCCATCTTGCGCTTCTCTCGCTTCAGCCGGAGCACCTCCGCGCGCTCCTTGTCGTCCATCCCGCCGTCGAGGTCGTCGTCCCCGAAGAGGTCGGCGTCGTCGTCGTCGTCCTCGGAGTCCGAGTCGGACTCGGAGTCGACCCCGACCTCCTCGTCCGAGTCCACGGCGAGGTCCACCCCCACCCCCGCCTCGCGGAACTTGCTCTTCCGTCGCCGTCGCCTCCGCCCTCCCGACGGATCGTACTCCTCGTCGTCCTCGTCCCCCAGTCCCTCGTCGTCCCCGCCTCCTCCCTCCGTCCGCTTCCCCCGCCCGTCGACGAAGTCGAGGAAGTCGGTGCCGAAGATGTCGAGGTGCTCTTGGATCTGAGCCTCCGAGGCTGCCCCTCCCCCCCCGCCGACGGCGTCGACGTCGTCGTCGTCGTAGTCGTCGCGCCCTCCTCCCCCTCCCACGTCGTCTTCGATGAAGTCGTCCAAGCCGTCTTCGTCGTCGAATCGCTCGGGGCGGGACGACGCCTCGGGCGCGGCGCGGGGCTTGGAGCGCGCGGACTTGCCTCCGCCGCCGCCGCCCCCGCCGTCGTCGCCGTCGCCCTCGTCGTCCGTGTCGCCCGTGAACAGGCCGCGGGAGAGCTCCTGCTCGTTCCGTCCCGTGAGGAGGGCGGCCTTCCGGGCCTTCTCCTCGGCTCGCTCGGCGGCGGTCTTGGTGGGGATGCCGCGGGCCTCGTTGATCAGGTCGAGGTCGTCCTGGACGAGGGGGCGAGGCGTGGTTTTCGGGTGAGGGGCGTTCGGAGGGGCGCGCGCGGCGGAAAAAGCCCGCGAACGCGTTCGCATGCGGCCCGAGCCTCATTGATCCCCCTCCCCCACAAGGAATAAGGGACGACTGGCTACGGTCGCATTCGACCCTCTCAAGTATTGCACGTGGAGCGACATCCTGAGCTCCTTCGTGCCAAACCATCTAGATGGGAAACAGCAAAAAGGCCACGCTCTGGCCGGCACCTCCCAGGCCANATCGATCAATTATTTTGCGGAAGCCGTTCGACTCGCTCCCACGATCCGAGCGGGCTCGCATGGGCTGCCGGGAAATCGGTCCCCCCATGCCGGGATGTACCCCCCCCCCCCTCTCTCTCCTCTCCTCCTCGCTTCTCAACTCACCTCGTCCAAGACGTCCATGTCCCGCACGCGCTTCAGCTTCTTCGTGGCCTTCTTGGCCATCAACGCCTCGTCGCCGGAGTCGTCGAGGACGTCGGAGTCTTCGTCCGAGTCTTCCAGGCCGTCTCCGCCCTCTTTCTTCTTTTGGGGGGCGTCGTCCTCTTCCTCGTCGTCGTCGTCCTGCCGCGAAGGAGATGCAAAAGGGAAAGAGACGCGAGAGAGAGATATGTCAGATCAAGGCGTCGGAGATCGGGCGAACGGCGAGGGGAGGAGGGGCGGTCGACGAGGAGGAGGGGGATCACGCCGCCGCCGCCGCCGGGGCCTGGGCCTGGGGCGGGCCGCGGCCATCGTGGTCGAATGTCGGTTCGCAAGGTGCATCGGAGGTTCGTAAAGTTAAAGTTGGGCGAAATTATCTGACATGGCACTTTTGAAGTCGGCCCGAACGAAATAATCAACGTATTCCTACGTATGGAACATAAATACTGATTCCTTAAACATTTTTCAACAGGTGTAAGCATATTACCGTGCGCACGTATGGGCCAGGCAGACCACAATGTCCAGGAAGACAGTACGAACAGTACCTAGATTGCGAGCGAACTGTTATTCTCATCACAAATCACTCGTTTTGTAATTTGATCCACGACGCGCAAAAATTACA
>JALLPA010000340.1:0-16259 GCA_036939895.1 Thalassiosira exigua
CCTCGGATGGGACGAGAGAGCGAGGTAGCCGCAGAGGTCTAGTGGCCACACTCGATACGTAGAAATTAATCTGAAATTCACTAATATTTCAAAACTTATCAAGATCCTTCTACTGAACATTCGTATTAGATCCTTGGCATGAAACCGGAACGCCCGCGAGAATAAAACTATTTCGAATTTTGAGTGGCGGATGAGTCGTGAAATGATTCATGTCTGTGACTGTGGAAAAAAAGTTTAATTTTGGTCATCGGCAGATTTGCGAACGGTGAAACGACTCGCATCTGTGACCATTGAAAAAGAAGTTTCATTTTGGTCATCGACAGATTTGCTAACAGATCGACAGATTAGCACTCATACTGGGACAGCTTAATCGCAGACTTCTCGTGGACGGGTGCAAGTGTGCAGCTTTCCTTGCCTTGCTCAGGCATCTGTCTGTTTCATCGGATCTGATCTACCTACCTACTATGTACCCATATTGATAGAAAAGGACCCCCCTGGCCCCAAACGACCCCGGACGTTGGATCAGGCCTTGAAAAGAACCCCGAACAAAAAGTAAAAAAGGACCCCTCTGTTTTTTTTTGGGGGGGGGGTCTTTTCAAGAATACGGTACATTTGTACAGTACATATGATGAACCTGAGTGTATGTACGATGCAAACAAACCATATTCATAAAAACGACCCTTCCGGGAGAAAAGGACTCGGAACATGAGATCAGGGCTTGAAAAGCACCCCGAACAAAAAGTAGTAGAAAAGGACCGGGGTCGTTTTCTATGCAAACTTGTGTACTTGAGACAGCAAGTACGGCGACATGGGATGCAGTATCTACGTCAATATTTTACAAAGGCTTGTTTCTAAGAGGAGTTCTTATCTCTCATTTCATCATCTCACGCATCATGATATGAATAACTCTCGATTCGAGGACACATCTCCAATAATTTACCTCTTGAGAAAGAAATGCAAGCTAGAGCGAGTAAGTGGCGTGTACAAGCAAATCCTGATGATGTGAGGTTTCTGTTGACTAATCGTAGTGACTTACCATGTCTCATTATTGGAATGCGACTTGTAGTCCAATGCTCAGATACAGCAAAACTCTAAGGTATTCAATTTTAACATCCCTTTGTAGGTAGGTACCCAAAGCACCATTGGTCAATTATTTTTGCCAGTAGTCAGTGTTGTTGAATGGGTTTCAATTCAAAAAGGTGGTAAGACTCTTTTTAACAACATCATGGGTGAGTAACTTTACTCATGTGTGTTAGGAGACTTCTGCTGGTGAGACCCTTTGCTCAACTTCAGTTCTTGTCAGATGCTTCCTGACCTGTTACACCATGGTGCCAATGTTTTTGTGGTCCATTGTGGTTGTCTCGCGTCTCTCACATCGCACGTCTCATCTTGTGTGGCAGGTGGTGGGTTGTTTAGACTACCTATTTACCAAGAAACAAAATAACCCTTCATCTAAAGAATTACATGATGCAATACAATACCCTCCTTTTGAGTCTGGAGTGCCACCCCTTCCCGATGGAAATGAACAGATATGAAAGAAGTCCCATCATATCCACGGCCAGGAGCGAGTGGGACAGTTCTAATTTTTATGATTTATCGACCTCTTTGAGGTGATCAGTAGACCCAAAAGGCAGCGGAAATAGAATAAGTTTTGTGAGGTAGGGAAAAGTCTATGATACGAATTCCTACTCTACGCAATCCTAGATCCAGTTATCTAAATTAGTTATGAACAAGTTCACTACTAATATTTTCACAATTACTCCCTCTGTCCCAAAACAAATTTTCCTTTTGGATTTTTCAAACATTTTATTGCGAATTTTTGGTCAATAAAAACGTACTATATGCCGTTGGAATCGTCTCGTCAAGCCGCGTTTGATAGTGAAACCGGAACCAATTTATTCATTGTTTTTTTCAATTTAAACAGACAGAAAGCAAGGATACCAGCTCAAAATCTGTCAGGATATTGTACCGTCATTGGTCATCTATTTTATTGCTCAATATGTATCGCTAAATGTTCGCAGTTTCCTTTTTTTGGCGCATGCTAGCATGCACGCCATATTTGCACGCACATATCCATGCACAAAGCACAAGTGGGATGACTGTCTAACTCACTCAGTTTACCAAGCGCACAATGCATGCAACAATGCACGGATGCACCCTCCTCCCCCCACGCGTCCTCCTCTCTCACGTCGCGACGGCAGGCATCCACATCATTCACCCCCCTTCAAGCGCTCATTCTCACGATATAGATACACACGCACAATCCTTGCGCACAAAATATCAAGTTCGAAAACTCCATCAATCTATTGCACTGCATCATGTGGTACTCTGGAGGAGGGCGTCTCAGTTGGTGCTTTGTGAGCTCGAGGTAGGGGCGCATGAGGAGGTAGGTATCGTACGACAACGTGTTTGAAGATGTTGTGTTTGGCCTCTCACGCTTTGTCGATCTCCCACCAAAGGCTGTTCCAAAATGACCAGCTTGACATCTACTTCCAGGCCCATCTCACCATCACCACAACCTCAGAGAGTTTCTAACGGTGCTTGGCCTCCCAATGCTTTCACCCAGGAGCAGAGGCGTCTGCAGATTTGTCTCTTCTTGCACTCTTATGTGAACACTGCTGGTACTGCATTGAAACGAGATGCCTGTGGAAAGGCCGCGACGGAGTTTGGGGTGTCTGTGCAAGGTGTTAGAGGGTTATTCCTGAAGAACAAAGAGGCAATTCTCAATCCTAGTTTAACCAACCTTGATGTGTGCAGGCGATTGGGCAGTGGAAGGAAGTTCAAGCTCACACCCGAACAGATTCAGGCCAAGGTCAGAGCGGTATCATTTTGGTTTTGTGAAAATATTCGCACTCTTTCTACCAAGACGGGGATTCCATGCAGTACTCTCCATAGATACACCCCACCAAGGTCGTGGCTCTTACTGCAATCGCTCGGCTCCGTCAGAATCCAGAGACTGGTGAGTGGTGGGATGGAAAGATCGGCATCTGGTTTTTTGTTGAGCACGAGCCGGCGAAGAGGAACTCAAAGAATCGCTGCAAAGGCACACTTGTTGCAAAATCAGTCAGCGTGACGAGATCTGTGTTCGTCCGCAAGTGTATTGGTAAGCTTCTCCCTGCAATCGAGGAGGACTGGCCTGCCTGGTGTCCCAAGCGTGCCCGCATTCAACAAGACAATGGGACACCCCATCCCCCACCTGGGACGAATGAAGAACTGAATACGAAGCTGGATGACACGAGAGCAAGAGGTTGGGATATCAAGTTTGTCATACAGCCTCCAAACTCACCTGACTGCAACGTGGAAGATCTAGTTTACTTCCGTGCCGAGGTGAGCATCCAGTACAGAAAGCCTGCGAAGAACATGGATGAGTTGATGAACAATGTCAAGGAATCATACAAAGAGTTTCCCATTGAGGCCTGCAAGCGAACGGAATCTTTCTTGCCAAGGGAAGCAACGACTACAAGCTGCCTCATGCCTCCAAAGACAAGGTTATCCGAGAGATGAAGAGCGACATTCCTCTCCCCCTCCTCTGCATGGCCAAGTTGTCAGGTGAATCCCTTGATGTAAATTCCATCACGGCTTTCATGAAAGGCCTGCAGATTGGATCGGGCGAATCAGCAGTAGGACCTGTCAAGTCTACGCACCTTAAGGCCTACGATCTCGGCAGAAAATTGGCACCCGAAGGCATCAAAGCAAAGTTTGCAGTTGAGTCCCTCCTCACTCTTCAATTCGGACATGTTCGTGCGGTGAGAGCAGGGCCTGCTCATATCAGCACATGCGCTGAGAAGACAACTGATCTGGATGAGGAGTTTTGGGATGATCTGGATTGTGGCTGCATCAGTTGGGATGGGCCGGAGTATGACCATGACCACAAAGATTCTGAAGAGGACGGGTTTGTGGGATCGGCAGATCCTGATCCGCTGCCGGATGATCACTCCCTCAACTCAGCAGATTCAGTGTGCATTGTCGCTAGCGGTATGTACAATGGTACCGCCGCTGATACCGTTGTCGTCGGGATAGGTGAGGTCGCCGAGGTCGCCGCGGGCAAAGGTGCCGTTGCCGAAGATCGCTGGGAGGATAATTCATGTTGAACCACGCGCTGCACCAACCGGCGCGGACCGGCCTTGCAATGTCGGCATTCCCGGAGGTAGATGTACAACGGTGCCGTCGTCGCTACCGTTGTCACCGGTGGCGGTGAGGTCGCCGAGGTTGCCAGGCGCCGGGGCAGGCAAAAGTGAGGTCGTTCGCGAAGCTGTTGATGTCATGATTGATCGATCGGCGTCGGGCAGGGTCGCGCACGTGGTCTCTCTATGCTCTGATGGCTGATGCCATCAGCATGCTGATGACATAGGCAATTGTACACATAGATTCATACTATTCCATCGTTGAATGTGATGCTGTGATGTGTGGTGGGTGGAACTTGGCGGTAGCGCGTGACCACCTTACATATTTAGGAATTAGTACGAATGACATTGACAAAGCGAAAAAAAATTATGGACAGTGTCTGTCCGTCGGAAGGAAAATTTATTTTGGGACAGAGGGAGTAGTAATGAAATAAATTATGTGATACTAGCCCGCTATGCGGGCTAGCGCTACGCGGAGTTTGTTGCGTTGCGGTATGCTAAAATACATGGAAGCATAGGTACCTAGACTGATGACAGAAATAAATTCGGGACATGACGAAAATGCCCACCATCATAAAATTTGGAAAATTCTGGCCGGCTCATCTAAGAGTCCACTAACTTATCTGTGGGGGTTCCCGGAAAATGGTGATAGTGGGCAAATCTAAGGGTGGAAATGCTCTAAACTACCTAACCATCAGCCTATTTCATTTTCGCTCAACGCGCGACAATCACCAACTACAAAGTGACAACGTTTTGTCGTACATACTACTGTATTTTTTTCACGGTTTTGTACGGTATCACGTTCCACATCAGCAACGAAGTCTTTGATCTTCCTGCGCTACAACACACTGAACAGAGGTATTTTTGGCGATTATTGTACGAACTTACAAAATTTACTAATACTAAATATTATCGCTAAACTCGACGATAATTGTACGAACTTACAAATCAGCATGGTGACAAAGCCGCTGGGCTCCCCAAAATCTTCAATTCGTGTCATCGTTGCAATCAGCATTTTTTCACTCTTATTTACCCTCAAGTTCAGCTTGTCCCCCTCTTTCTGACGTTATTGTCCCTCCCTCTTCGATTACAGATCTTGAACATTACTAGTAGCTGCCTACCCCTTCCAGTCAGCCAAGCCATGATATTTTGTTTCCCTGGTTTAAAAAGGTTCGCGTGTGGGGTCTTCGAAAAGAACTCGATCTCGGCAAGCGTCGCACGAAGAATTCGATCTTTTTATTTTCGAATTCAATTTTAAACGGCAAGAAACTGGAACCCCAATAAGCTATTGCTAACTTACCGCTTCCTGCAATGTTGTAATATACTATTCTTACGTATATTGACGTGTCTGGTTGTTTGCAAACTCCGGAGGAATGCGCGCTTCAAGGGAACGCGCGATTCAACAAGGAAAAGGCCCGGGACAAGGGGGCCGGGGGGGTGACGGGCGGGGTACGAATCGTACGTATCGTAAGTAAGTAGGGCAGGGCGAGCGAACTCCATCTCCGTGTTTTTATTGTCTCAAAAATCATTTTCATATTTTGAAACATTTTGAGAATGATTCGTAGTAGCTTTAATTGTCGGTTGTTCGCGTCAGCGCTAGCGGCGTGAAGCGCCGCTCTTTAGTAAAAATTAAAATTGACCACCGTGCTGCAGCGGCGGCCGCCGCCTTTTATGAGATGTTATCTAGCATCTTAAGACACAAAAAGTAGTAGGTGCTTCTAGAAGTGTGTTGAGGTGAAAACAAAAAGATTTGATTTGGTAGTTTGATTGAATCAAGTTGATTGAAATGTACATAAATTGAGTGAAGAGAAACAAGATGAAACTAAAGAAAAAGAAATATAACACAATTCCGGACAAGGGTGGCCGCGTAGGAACCATAGACTCCTGGAGATTGTCACCGCACACGATGTCGTGAACCTCAACCTAGGAATTACTACCGTTACCCTCTCCCCCCCCCACCGCCGCTGCACCATGGCAGACGACGACCTCCCTAGGCCGACGAGTGTCCCCGGATGCCCTAGCCTTCGGACCGGCCCTGACCGTCTCCGTGCTCCCGTCGCTGGTCCAGACACCGCAACTCCCAATTTTTTTACTGCCGAATTGACCGAGCACAACCCCTTCTGGTCCGGCACCGGCGCCGCGAAAGGTCCGCCTTCGCCCCCGGCCCGCCTGACCTCCGCCAGACTGCCCATCGCTGTCCTCAAAGCCGCCGCCGCTACCCGGGACACCGTCGCCCGTTCCCGTGAGCGTACGTCCGCGCGACCGCCCCCTGAACCTCCTCCGCCACCATGGCCGCCGCCGTCGATCCTCGCCGTCGACCAGGTTGGTCCCGACCGCGAGGCCGAGCTCACCAGCCTCCGGTCCAAGGAGCCTTCGCCGCGTGCCCCCTGCGAGCGCCCTTTCGCGGAGGTGGAAGAGTTGATCGGGAATGACCCCGAGGACCCCTACCTCCTCGAGCATTTTTTAGAAGACTTCCCCCTCGACGCACGAACTCTCAACGGAACGAGTCTCGTCCTGGAGAGGTTCGATCCCCTCCTCTCCAACCTGCCCTCGCCGTGGTCCTGGCCCCCCGAGCCAGCCGAAGGCCTATCGGAGTGCCCGGTGGGACTCCTCATGACTAACCCCATCCTGACGGTACCCCGCCACGGCCGCCAGCATGCCCACGAGCATGGGACGAAAGTCGACAGCACCGGCGCCTGCTGCTCACCCGAACCAGTGATGCCACCGCCCTGGCCGCCACCACGCCCCCTGCCGGCTCCTTCCTGGACCTCCCTCTTCTTCCGGGGGTCTCTTCTCACCAACAATTACTGGCCACGATCCTCGCCCTCGCCACCCCGGACCCGCCGGCATCGACACGCTGCGGGCCATTCCGACTCGAAACCTGGCCCAACCCAACACCTCGTGCAGCGGCCCCGGGCAGTATTCTTCTTTGGCCAAGACCCCCCTCCGCCCATCGTACCCAAGCGCCCCATGCAGCCATCTTCGGCTCCATTTGCGTTCCAGCCGAGTGGCCCTCCTGGAGCGTACTCCCCACCGCCACCTCGAGCTCCAGCGTTCGAGCCCCTCCGAATCAGCCAACGGAGGCCGCTCGCCGATCCTGCCATACTTCATGACGCTCGCGCCCTGTGGCGCAGTGGAAAGATATCCAAGCCAACCTTTACTGCCTTCCACAACCAAGCCCACGTCCTCCTTCAGCATCATCGCGATGGCTCGCTCACGGACGCCGAACTCCATGAGCGCCTCCTGAAGCTCTTTCGTGGCGCAGCATCCGGCTTCCGTCCCCGTCAGCGTGAGCGCCCACCCTGGGCAGGAAAGCGCCCCGTTTCGTCGGTCGGGGAACCGCGACGCAACAACCCTTTCCCTGCGGGTGGCACGGAAACCCGCCCTTGGAAATGCGACAATCTACCCAGGCGACGACGCCACTGGAAAGAGCATCGGCTGATAGTGGGCGGCCTGCGGATCCGCAAGCACTCCGGGTTGCTCTACTGCTGGGTTCCTTTGTCCTCGCTTTTGGATCGGAAAAGGACGGCTGAATTGGTTGCTCGGCAAGCCGCTCGATGTCACCCGACAACACAACGACCGCGACCCCCTCGAAGGCGACGGCGGCGGCGGTGTCTGTGAAAACCTCACTGCCATCTGTCCGCGCAGAACTAGCGGAGGTGGCGCTGCATGAGCGTCGCGAATGCTCTAAAATTCGGCTGCAGGCTTCCACAAAGCTTAAGGGGCGCCGGTCGCCTTCAACACGACCACGTTGAACCTGTATTGAACGCGTTTTCATCGCAGGCTAAAGACCGTGGGGGAAGTTGTGGAATTCCCTCATTAGAGAGTCCGTTTTAGAAATAGTTTCTAATCCGATTTAATACGAGTACTACTATGCGGGCCGGGGGAGGCCTAGGAGCGCCGTGGCGGCGACGGCGGGCGTCATTGTGTTCCGAGGGGGCAATATCGGGCCTCGGAGAAAAAGTGGGAGGCGGTAGGCGGGAGTTTTTTTTTGGCAGGACCGGCTCGCGCACCCTCCTGCAGTTGGTAATATCACTTTTGACCCAAATTGACTCAGCGGAAATCCTGGCGGGCAAATGTCTCGGCGGAGTCAAACCCTCTCAGCCCGCCGCCAGCCGCCACACTCGCGCCGTCCCATCCTCCAGTTGTCTCCATCCGATCCAGCCACCTCCACCACGCCTTACGCCTTCACCTTCGCGCTGCCACCGCCAGGTCCGGGGCCGGGGGGGGTCACTAGAGATACTTCATAACATAACCCCCCTTGATCCTTAATCCACCCTGCGGAAGGCAACCTCCGTCGCCGCAGCGCTATAAGGAAATTCGACCGGGAGAAGGGGGAGGACGCCGGGGCGCGAGCGGGCATACCCTGCCGCGAATCTCGTCGCGGCCATGGATCGACCGAGGGGCGAAGCGGGGGAGGACCGGGATGCCGAGGAATCGAGAGAACGGCAGGTTGGGGCGAAGGCGACCGATTCCCCCTCCGCCGCCATCTCTGCTGATGCGACCTTGGACGAACAGTCGAGGAGCAAATCGACCGAAAGGAGAGGGGGCAGGTCGGAGGACGATGGGGGCTTGGACTCGGTCAACGCCGGGCCCGGCGACGCAGCTAAGTCAGCCTTCGAGGAGCGGCTCAAGCGCAAATTGTTGGGCAAAGAAGAAGGCCCGTCGAGAAACAACTTCCGGTCAGAGGATCAGTCTGCTTCCTCTTCTGCCTCTACTGATGCCGCCATCAATGAGCAGCTGGCGAACACATCCGGTGAAGGAATAGGGAGCAAATCAAACAGCGATAAGGGCGGGGCTACTGTTGGGCCTGGCGTCGCAGCCGAGTCAGCCTTCGAGGAGCGACTCAAGCGCAAGATATTGGGCAACGAGGATGAAGGCCGTTCGAGAATCTTTCAGTCGGCATCCTCATCTATAGCCTCTGCCAACTCTGCTGATAAGGCCATCGAGGAGCACCTACCGAACAAATCTAGTGGAAGAAGAGGGGGGGGATCCAACAGCGGTGGAGGTCAGGGCACCATCAGGTCCGGCGTTACAGCCGAGTCAGCCTTCGAGGAGTGGCTCAAGCACAAAATGCTGGGCGAAGAAGATGGAGGCCATTCGATATTCCTACAGTCAACAACTCAATCTACTTCCACTGCTGCTTGTGCTGATGCAGCCTCAGATGAGCAGCTGATGCTAAAGTCGAATGGAGAGAGAGGGGTCGCTTCTGAAGCAGATCCAGGCGAGGGTGCTGCTGGGCCTGGCGTTGAAGCCGAGTCAACCTTCGAGGAGCGCCTCAAGCGCGAATTGTCGGGCAACAACGATGAAGGCCAATCGCGAAACCCCCTGACAATGACCTCCTCTGCTTCCTCTGCCAACTCTGCTGATGTAGCTCCCACTGAGCAACTGATTAATCGGCAGCAGCATGTTGATGATGGTGGCCCAACTCTTACTCTTCCCGGGGCGGTGTCGGTTTTGTTTGATGACCCCGGCTCAAAGAAAAAGGCGAATACAACCATGGGTCGCGTAGAGCTTATTGGTGCTGATGAGATACGAGCGAGGGGGGCAGAATATATTGATGATGGTGGCCCAACTCTTACTCTTCCTGGGGCGGTGTCAGCTTTGTTTGATGATCCCGGTTCAAAGAAAAAGGCGAACAAAACCATGGGTCGCGTAGAGCATATTGGTGCTGATGGTCAGGCCAAAGTCGGAGCTGCGGAAGATTCATTTGAAGATTACGACACTGAAGCAAACAATATGAAGCTTAAAGCAAGGGGACATGTTGACCATGTAGATGCCGATGGCCCAGCTTTGCCCCCATCGATGCAACGTGAACATGGATACAACATGAAGAAGAAGGCAACCGGCCCTGGGCCCTGCGACCCTTGGCGCACCGACCCTGGGCGATCCGCCAATGTGCAAACGTTGCCGCAGACATCCCCAAGGCTTGATGACACCATAACAAATCAGAAAGACCCTGGTGGGATGTTGGTTGCCACATGCACTGTCGCTGTTGATCAATCCCAGGAAAATGGCGGGGCGAGTTCTAAAGATGGAGATGGGCAGGGCGGAACGCAGCTCAATCGTATGTTCTCTTCCATTCTTTTTTCTAACGATTTGGGCAGAGGCAGAAATACTCATCGCCCTGGTAGAGACACCATGCCAGTTTTGGAGGCATATGCTGTCAAAGAAGAACCAGAACTTCCAGTATATGATGCTGTTCATGTCCAAGAACGGCCATGGTGGAAGCGCCGCACAGTGTGGGGAGCCACCGCCATTATCACTACACTTGGGGTAGTTTTTGGTGCTGTTGTTGAAACGAGATCTGAGGGTGACAGTTATTCACCCATGCCAACTTGCTCTCATTTGACTGATAGTAGTATCAGAGTGAGATTTCATGGCGAAAAAGATGCCCATGCATCCAGTACTCGTACTGGAGTTGAAATCTATTTTGTCGATGATGAAAAGTTCATTGCAGACAGTGTGTTTGAGTCGAAGATGCAGTATGAGACTGTTCTTTTCAGTGGGAGCTATGGTAACTGGACCAGTCCTGGCTACATAACTTGTGACTTTCCTGCAGAATCATCGCACAGCATCATTGTGTGCCCTTTCGGAGATGACTTTCTTATGGTCAAAGAAGTCGAGACCTTGGTCTGGAATGCATCAGAGTGGCAAACCCTCAAGTTATGGAAGAGACCTGGAACCTGGTGGGGATTTCCATCGACTTATGCGAACCTTGCTGCTTGCATGAACTACTATGGTGATGGCGGCGACGATGCTGCCAATGCTACGCGAACACAGAGGCCCATGAGTCTCAGCAACGTTCCTTCCTGCAGATACTCCCCTGAGAGCTGCCTTGATGAACCGCCACCCATTACTTACGAAATGGAAAACAAAACAGTTGGAGGTGCTCTTGCTGTTCTGAATGCGAGCAGCTTCAGCATTGAGTTTCGTGCCCCTTCAAATAAAGATGGATTTCACTGGAGCACTCGAACGGGAATTGACATTTATCTGGTTGACAATGCCAAATTCGCTCGCACCAAGGCATACGAGGCTAGGATGATCTACGGCTCTGTCTTCTATGATATTCAATCTCGTATCTGGAGAGCTCCTGGTAGCATCACGTGCAACTCGCCCACGGGCGAGTTGTTTGATTTTAGCATTGTCATCTGCCCATTTGGAATTGATCAACTGCGCATTGACGAAATATTCATGCTCAAGTTGAATGGCACCGACTCATGGGAGCCTCACCTTTCTTGGAAAGCCAAAACTTATCTTGGCTTCCCTCCAACTATGGGTTACTCGGAGTGTATGCACTTTGGAAACGACGGACTTTACCACAGAGATCAAAGGCCAATGAGACATAGCAATACCTCCTTGTGCAAAGGGGGCGATGAACACAGCGACGATGATAGCGGTGACATTGGGGAAGCTCCTGGCTTGTATGGCGCTCAAGCAGCCGATGATCTCGTTGAAAATTTCAGAGTAAAATTTCATGGGGGCTCTGATGTTCACAATGCTAGCACTCACACTGGCATTGAAATTTTGCTTGTTGTTGACAAATATTTTGACAACACCAGGTCATATGAGGCCAGGATGGTGTACGACACAATAATCTATGACGATTCGGGAAACTGGACCTCTCCTGCACTATTCTCTTGCAGATTCCCAGCTGACGAATCTTTCAGTCTTTTTGTGTGCTCAATGGGAATGGATGTTTTCGAGATTACCGAGGCTGAGGTGTTTGGGTGGAAAGATCAGTGGGAACCTCTCCAATCATGGTTAAATCTTTCACCGAATGACGATTACTGGGGTGGCAGCATGCACCTCCCTTCGAGGTCTCCTTACGAATCGGCCTGCGTTCGCTTCAAGGCGAATGGTGGTTATTCTCGATTTCAAAGGCCCATGAGGCGCAGCAACCCTCCACGCTGCACAGTGGCCCCTGCATAGTATCCTAATACATACTAGCACGAGTGGTAGCATCTTAAAAAATTTCCACGGCAGTGGGATGATCATATTGTAGTAGTTTCGGCGGGCAGAATGGTATTGCTAAGGCAGGACATGGTCCTTCGCAGTATTCCTCCACGCGCTTAGCAATGACACTGATTTCTCAACATAATCAAAGAGAAAGTCTTATGCTTTTCCCTCATGTGCCGTGCCTCTGGAAAAATGATGGGCAGTGAAGATGAAGGGGGTTCAAGATTCCTCCAGTCGACAGCTCAATTTACTTCCAGTGCTGCATCTTCTGCCTCTGCTGATGCAGCCTCAGACGAGCAGCTGATGTGGAAATCAAGTGGAGGGAAAGGGGACGTGTCTGATGCAGGTCTCGGTGAAGGTACTGTCGGACGCAGTATCTTAGCTGAGTCTGCCTTCAACGTGTTGGGCAACAAAGATAAAGACCTTTCGAGAAACCTCCAGTCAACGATGTCCTCTGGTTCCTCTGCCGACTCTGCTGATAAGGCCACCAATGAACAGCCGATCAATCTGCAGGTACTTCGGTCAATCACGCAGGATGCTTCGTTAAGTGCAGTGAATCTGCTCAATGCAAACGAGAAGTTGTTGTCCTCGCCGCAGTTGCAGCAGCCACAATTTTTTGATATCTGCGCCAAAAAGAAGGAGCCAAGGGTGAAATTCCAAGTGACATTCCAGCCGTGAGCGGGGCCCTGATTATGGATGTGTCCACTGAAGACAAGAGCTCTTTGGAAGTGGAGCATGTACCTGGCGGTCAAGCCTTTGACTCCGAAGACATCACAGTAGGGTTTGGAGGGGGGGTGGATTCATTAGCTATTTTTAGTGCTGGGCACCGGAACCAGGACGCTGACATCAGGCTTTCTGTGAAGTCGAATAAGGAGGACACCAGGCTTTCTGTTGAATCTGATCAGGAAGACAGCATACGCGTTCGAAAAAACAGGAGAACATAGGGATCTCAATGAAAAGCCAGGAAGACAGCTTCTCAAGACTTTCATCGAAGTCCAATTCAATGATATCGAATCAGGAAGACATTGGACTTTCAGCGCAATCAAATGAGGAAGACCCTGGCGGGGTGTTGGTTGCCACCTGCACTGCCGCTGTTGATCAATCCCAGGAAAATGGCGGGGCGAGTTCTGAAGATGGAGATGGGCAGGGCGGAACGCAGCACAATGGCAGGTTTTCTTCCATTCTTTTTTCTAACGCTTTGGGCAGAGGCAGAAATACTTATCGCCCTGGTAGAGACACCATGCCAGTTTTGGAGGCATATGCTGTCGAGGAGGAACCAGAACTTCCAGTATATGATGATGTTCATGTTCAAACACGTCCATGGTGGAAACACCGCACAGTGTGGGGAGCAGCCGTCGTCATTGCTGCTCTTTTGCGGCAACTCTTGGCGCTGTTCTTGGAAAGAGATCTGACAAGAGCAGTGCTCCATTATCATCGCCAACATGCTCTCAGCTATCTGAGAGCAGTTTCAGAGTGAGGTTTCACGGTAGAAAAGATGCCCATGAATCCAGCACCCGTGATGGCGTTGAAATCTATTTTGTCTACGATGAAAAGTTCATCGAAGACAACGAGTTTGAGTCGAAGATGAAGTATGAAACCGTCCTTTTCAGTGGTAGCTATGGTAACTGGACCAGTTCTGGTTACATGACCTGTGACTTTCCCGCAGAATCATCGTATAGCATCATTGTATGCCCTTTCGGAGATGACAGGCTCGAGGTCGAAGAAGTCGAGACCTTGGTCTGGAATGCATCAGAGTGGCAAACTCTCAAGTTATGGAAGAGACCTGGAGATTGTGGGGATTTCCATCAACTTATGCCTATCTCTCAGCTTGCGTGGCGTACTATGGTGATGGCGGCCTCTCTTCATGGGCGCGGATACAGAGGCCCATGAGTATCAGCAATGTTTCATCTTGCAGATACTCCGCTGAGAGCTGCCTTGATGAGCCACCCACCTATCACTTATGAAATGGAAAACACAACAATTGAAATTGAACACTCCATCCTTGCGAATGCGAGCAGCTTCAGCATTGAGCTTCATGCCCCTTCAGGAAGAGATGGGTATCACTGGAACACTCGAACGGGAATTGACATTTATCTGGTTGACAATGCCACATTCGCTCGCACCAAGGCTTACGAGGCGAGGATGATTTACGACACTGTCTTCTATGATATTCAATCCCGAATCTGGAGAACTCCTGGTAATATCACGTGCGACTTGCCCGTGGGCGAGTCGTTTGATTTCAGCATTGTTGTTTGTCCATTTGGAATTGATTTGTTGGACGCTGACGAAATATTCATGCTCCACTTTAATGGCAGTTATTGGGAGCCTACCTTTCTTGGGGAGCTAATATACCTTGGTGGGGCTTCCCTTCAACTATGGGTTACTCGGAGTGTATGCACTTTGGAAACGACGGACTTTATCACAGAGGCCAGAGGCCAATGAGACATAGCAATACTTCATTATGCAGAGGGGGAGATGAGCACAGCAACGATGATGGCGGCGATATTGGGGGGGATCTTGGATGGATCGATGCTCAAGCACCAGATGATTCCGGAACACTGTTCAAAGTGAAATTCCACAGTGGCTCTGATGCTATCAATGCTAGCACTCGCACTGGCATTGGAATTATCCTTGTTGTCAACAACGACTTCACTTCCAAGAAGGCTTACGAGGCAATACGATGCCATCATCTATGACAATTCTGGTAACTGGACCTCACCCGGACTCTTCGCCTGTGGATTCCCAGCAGAGAAATCTCTCTAAGCTTGTTTGTGTGTCCAAGTGGCATGGATGTTCTGGAAATAAATGAGGCTGAGCTGCTGGGGTGGACAGGTCATCAGTGGGACACTCTCCAGTCATGGTTGCATCTTTCCCCCCATGATGATCACTGGGATAGCAGCATGCACCTCCCTTCAAGGTCTTCTCGTGAATCAGCCTGTGTTCGCTTCATAGAGAATGGTGGTCATTCTCGAATTGAAAGGCCCAAGAGGCGCAGCAACCCTTCACACTGCACTGTTGCCAATGCGGTGTAGTCAAGTGATCAGAAGGACGATTTTGCGCTGGTTGAAAACTGTGGGCGGAGAGGGGACTTATGGAATGCCACACTGTGTGGAAAGTCTGATGTGGTGTCTGTAATTTCAATGGTAGCAATCGGAGAGAGCCACTGGCACTCTGATGTAAAGCGGGCTCACAAAAGCGAAGGAAATCAGATCATGAAAAGTGTAGTGACCTCCTTGATAATTTTTGGTCAGCATCGTCATTTTGGCCAGCTATGACAGCTGGCAGCTCGGTAGAGAGGTATCAATAGCGCCTATATTCTCGAAAAGTCAGATCTCTCCCCGTAACGACAGTTTCGAGCGAGCATGTCTTGCCCCAAAATAAGACACGACTGCCGATCTCTTCCATCAGCCCAAAGCAGTTTGCCTTAACATCGTCAGAATCAAATCTGGTTTGTTTCAGTTCGTTCCCCCCAATTGAACTGATGTGGGTCTATTCAAGGACGCCTTTGGCCAATGACTTGTCCCAAAAATGGACTCTGCCTACTGACTTCTTTTTCATCAAAAGTAAATATTGATCCCTCGTCCAAATTTCCGTGCTTTTCAATCTCCTCCCGCACGTCGATCGTCTGCTTCCCAAGTTCCTCTCCAAAAAGGTTCTCGGGAAAAATGCAGAATCTTGGCCCCAATATGACACTCTCAAAAGCCAAGCAGAGTCTCTCGCTAAAGAGAGGTGACTCAAAAATTAATCTTTACTTTTCATTGCTGCGGCGTATTCTGTGGGCTACACATTACCTACCTAACATTTCCAAAATCAATATGAGAATATGGCGCCACTGCGTCACGACAACTCAGAATCTTATTTGTTACCGATTATTGATATCGTGTCCTGGGCCAGGCGATTTCGATATCGTAGGTAGCGTTTGACCGCAGATGCATAAATAATTTCCTTGCTTCTACAAATCAAACTTTACATTTCAGCAGGCAGCCTGTTCTCTTCCCCTCCTCAAGCACCGAACAACCCCCCAATGTGCGCCTCATCTCATTTTTGTGACTTCAAAGCCAGCACCTCACTGATGAGGCTGCGGAGCGCCGTCGCTCGCGGTGGGCACCCAGCGCGGATAGTGAAGCTGAGGGAAACAAGGTTTTTATTAATCAAAAACTAAGAAATCTGGCTATC